>JAXIVD010000126.1:17500-30000 GCA_036785275.1 Cancer borealis | reverse complement strand
CTACAGATGTGGAAAGCACACACCTGTCATGATGCCTTGCATGCCCTTCCACTCCTTCTCCTCAGAGAAACTTCACTCACGTTGCTACTGGGCCGGACCAACCTCTCCAGTCGACACTACTATCACTGGCCGAGCCCGCACAGAGTGTCATAGCCTCAGCGTGGCCTTCTTCCTTACCAGCCAAACATTCTTCCTTTTCGCTCTCAGGGAATCTTCATTCCTCTGTGGGGCTTGACTCCCGTCTTCACCAGACGGTGTTATGGTGACGGGCGGGGCCCGCAACACGCCCCCCCTTAAAGGAAAAATTTTGTAAGCCTCACAGACTTTCAAAATTTTTAAGCAGCAAGAGTGATTCCCGGGCCCGCAACACGCAGTCGGCCACCATCTTCTCTGCCCTCTCGGCCACGAAACAGGCCATCTCCCCGGCACGGTCCGTGAAAAGAACCTGCCACTCGTACTCTCACCAAGTACACCCGTCCCACGGCCACGTCCTCTCCCACGGCCAGTGGACTTCATAGACAGGAAGTCAAGAGGAAGCCAAAACTTCTTGCACCCAGGATGTACTTCTTCTTCTCCCGCGGGGTTCGCATCTACCTTGGGGGCCTGCTCTGGTATTTCGACAGAAGTGTCAGAGTGTTGCTTTGGGGTGGCGTTCAGCTGATCTTCAATCTGATCTTGGTCAGAGCCCCAGTCGAACTGAACAGGACTTTCACGCTTATCCCTGGGCTTCACCACGGTGGTAGCCACTTCACTCTGACAGTGAATCTTCTTCTTCTGCACTCTTCCCAGGTGCTGCAACCTCTCGCCAAGAAGCACACCGCACTGCCCCCAGTGCTCTGCGGGAACCACCAGTTCCGAGCCCAGAACCTTGGTAGTCTCCTCCCCTGATGCAAAAGTATTATACTTGGCCTTCTGGCCATAGTATCTTTTCCTCTTCTTTGGCGCGGCTCCAAGATGATGCGGAGCCACTTCCAGCGCCTTCACCAGTCCTTCCCGAGAACTTAACCCGTTCCTCAGGAATGACTCCGGGCGGTCAGAGTGGGGAGCACACCAGGCTTCCCTCACCAAGTCCAAAGGACCACGCACCCGGTGCCCAAACACCAACTGAGTCAGGATCCAGGTGGAAGAAGGATCCACAGCGGGAAGAGGATACAGGGGTGCAACAGGGGGAGTCGAGTTGGGTTTACCCACCATCTGACAGGTGTGACAACTCCTCAGCAACTCAGTAATCTCTCTGGCCATACCAGGCCACCAGAAATTGCCCCGCAGTCGGGCGAGAGTTTTGTGGACACCCAGGTGTCCAGCCATAGGTCCCTCGTGTGCTAACAGCACCAGGGCCTCCCTCAACTCTTGAGGCACTACAACTTGTAGTACTTCACTCCCATCACTCTCCCTCGACTTGCGGTGTAACACCCCCTTCTGCAGTAGGAACTCCTCTATTCCCCTTATCTCCTTTCCCACCTTAGCAAAACAAGAGGCCAATTCTGGGTCCCCTTTCTGTCCCTTGATGAGCAACGCCGGCTCAATGCAAGTAAGGTCGGACGGGACCACAGGATCTGTCGGAAGGGGCGGTACCGACACTTCCCTGGTTCTGTCCCGGTGCCTTAGGCGTGGTGTGGACTCATCCACCCCTTTCTCACCTTCGGCGACAACCTCTGCCGAGTCAGATGCTTCTATGGGTGGCTCTGCACCGCGGCAGTCAGCCCCCACACCTTGACTCACTGGAGAGCCCGGCTCTGGCTCATCCAGTTCACAGACACTGCTCTCTTTTGTTGGTGACTCTGCTATGTCGCAGTCAGCCCCTAGAGTAGCAGCCGGTTCCACCCGTCTAGCCTGAGACCAGGCGACAACCCCAACAACTTCCTCCTCACAGCCCTCCAACACCAGTGACCCTGCCTCCTTGAAGTCGGCCCCAGGAGCGGCAGCTTCTTCCTCACCACTGTTCTCCTCTTCTGGTAGCCCTGCTCTGTCGCAGTCGGCCCCAGGAGCAACAGCCTGCATCACCCTCTCGGTCTGCGACTGGGTGACAACAGCAACAGGGTCGGGCACACTATGCCCCG
The DNA here is from genome assembly GCA_036785275.1 of Cancer borealis. Lineage (NCBI taxonomy): Eukaryota > Metazoa > Arthropoda > Malacostraca > Decapoda > Cancridae > Cancer > Cancer borealis. Next base: position 27,940 of record JAXIVD010000126.1, on the reverse strand, counting down.
ACACCTCAGAGGCCTCACCTCCCGTAGGGGTGGGCACCCAAACTCTCCCTCCTGCTAGGTCATTCCCTAGCAGGAAATCAACACCTGCCACAAGCAGTTGTTCCGCCACTACCACTTGAGCCGAAGTGGTGATCAGTGGACACGACAGCTTCACCTCAGCCGTCACAAACTTCTCGACAGCGTTGAGGCCCCTACACAACACTGCCTTTGAAGAAGTCACCTTAGTCCCGGTGACATTTCGGCACACGGACTGTTGTGCGCCAGTGTCTCGCAAGACAGTGACAGGATACTCGCTCCCGTCAATTTCAACAGTGCCCCCACACAGAAATGGGCGACACCAGTCCAGCTCCGAGTCAGCTGGAGTCACAGAAGCAACAACAGGGGGGGAAACAGGTGAAACCGCCTGAACCCCCTCCTCACAATCCAACACAGGCCCATCAAAAGCTTTATCTCCTTCGTGAACCTTAGGAGCGAGCAGCCTCTCCTCACGACCCTGGTCAGGCCACACCAGCAAGGCAACTGGTTTCTGGGGTGTCTTGGAGGGGCCCGCTGTCACAAGTTTGGAACATTGAGATCGAAAATGCCCCTTGGTATGGCAGTTATAGCACGTAGGTTGGTTATCGTACTTTGGAGTACTAAAGGTCATCTTTCCTCCTGACCCTCCTTTTGGCCCTGAAGGGGCAGCGGGGGATTGAGACTTAGCAAACCCGCTCTTATTGCCAAAGCCGTGACTGCGGGGAGGGGAACGTGGAGCACCAGAACCAGCACTACCACCGCCCCCTGGCCCTCGTGGTCCTCCCTCCTTAAATCCACCGCCAGCACGAGGCTCCGAGCGATGGGCTAACACATGGTCGTCAGCCCAGGTGGCAGCCTCCTTCAGCGTCTTAAAACGCTTCTCCCGCAGGAGAGGCACCAGTTCCTTATCAGCAGCATTAATGAACTGCTCCATGACCATCAACTCCTCCAGGTCGCGGAGAGTATCCACTCCCTCACTCATGATCCATCTCTTAAATGCCTGCTCTAAATGGCGGGCACACTCGAGGTAAGAGTCACCAGGTCTCTTTTTCCCACCTCGGAACCTTAAGCGATAGGCTTCGGGCCGCAGCTCATAAGCCCGCAAGATGTCAGCCTTAAAATCCTCGTAACTTTCTAAGTCTTCTACCGACATATTGTCGTAGGCCTCCAATGCCCGACCTTTCAGCTTATTGGCCACAAGACCAACCCATCTTCCTTCTGGCCAACCAAACTCAGCCGCCTTCTTCTCAAACCTCCTAAACCATTCTGCAACCTTCTGCTCGTCAAAGTCAGGAATGAGCTGCAGACTCCTCACCATCTGGCGCTCAACTGAGTTCTCTCCTTCTCCTCCCTTATGAGTTGAGTTGGCCCCAAGTCTAGATCTTTCCCATTCAAATTCTCTATGCTTTTCCATTTCCAACCTTCTAATTTCTAGTTCTTCCTTTCTTGCTTCTCTCCTCTCTTCAACTTCTAACGCCACCCTTCTCGCGTCAGCTTCGGCTTCCAACCTTCTAGCCTCTCTCCTCTCTTCAGCTTCTAACTCCAACCTCTTCATTTCTAGTTGGAATCTTAATTCCTCCGCCATTCCGACTGACGGGAGATAGTCAGCAACACTGGCAGCTGGGCTCACTCTCCTTGAACCCATTACGTTCTCAAAAGAACCAACACGGCCCGTTGTATGCTGCAGGGGCTGTTCAAGCACTTCCTGAGCAAAATTGAATTGTCCTGTGGTACTATGCTCACTAACAGGACTAACAGGCCTTTCTTCACCTAGGCATGGCTGTTCACTAACACCACGTACAGGACTGACTCGGGCCGAGCCATCCTCAAGGGGAGTAATTACATTACGTTGGTCTTCCATTGTCACAGTGTGTGTGGGCTCACACTAATAACACTCTAACTGTTTTTCTACTCACAGTTATCTTTAAAATCCTGGCGAGGTCGCCAATTTTGTTACGGTCACACCGTAACGGACACGGTTCTTATGCCCTAGTGCCGGGTGTCCACTTATGAACAACCCAGTCACAACCACGTTACGGGCGTGTACGAACTGTAGTGCTGATGTTTATACGTCCTTTTAACCCACCAAAGGACAAGGAAAGTCGACTATCCCGTAGGACTAGTCACTCCGAGGGCCACACGCCGGTGGCTGAACAATAGGCTTTAAACAAGAAGTGCCTGGTTAAGGAACCTATGCACTCTTAGCCCCCAAACACAGCACCTACAGCCACCCCGTTAACGTTAAGAGGTCGCCAGTTCTTTTAACCCTCCAAAGAACAAGGAATCTCCCAGTAGTAACCACCTTCTCCTCCTTACATTCTAAAGAGACTTACAGTGAGCACAAGATTACAGTGCCTAGACAAGGAGCTATCGCTCCAACCAGAATACCGCCCACAAGGTGTCTTTCCACCCACTTCTGGTTGAACAATATCTCCTCTCGACTCAACTAACACCATGCAAAGTTGCCTCCCGCCAGGGGACTCCGTACAGTGCGTTATATGAGTCGTAATTAATTAACACTAAAACGGGATTACTCCTCGTCTGTGTTATCACACAAGAGGCCCCAGATGATAGGCACTCTCTCTCTCTCTCTCTCTCTCTCTCTCTCTCTCTCTCTCTCTCTCTCTCTCTCTCTCTCTCACAATGAGAACAACGAAGACAACGCCGAAAAAACAGACAACGCCGACAAACGCAGACAACGCCGACAAACGCAGACAACGCCGACAAACGCAGAAAACGCCGACAAACGCAGACAACGCCGAAATTACTTCCCCGAGACTGAACAGTCTGACAAAACCCTAGGTGGAGTTCACCGCCAGCTAGATGGTAATTATACAACCACACACTCGTCGTTCACTCCCGGCACGATAACCTGGCCTTCGTATAGACAGGGCCTTACTGTCTAGCTACACAGATATCAACAACCTAACAGGCCAATCGTATAATCCTTTCTCTTAAATATGAGGAGGTTACACCCAGGAATAATGCCAAATTTAGGAGAATCAGACGAGCGAAGATCTGTTCTTGGTGGCTGGCCAGCGGGAACTAAATTCACATGCGCATAACCACGGTCTCTCTAGCCTCCCCAGGGAATTTTGCCAAATAAAGCTCCCTAATTTCGGTTACCTTCCTCGGGTCGGCCCGTCTCTATCACAATGAGTAGGCTAGTCAAACTCTTGTCTTCACAAAATCATTGCTCCGCTCTCAAGCAACCTAGAACAATGACAAACACACGAGGGGATGCAGAATAGAATGTTCTACAAGATAGGACACCTTGGAACATAAAGAAGAAAGAGGGAAAGTCAGGAAAATTAGGAGAATGAGAAGATATGAAATTAAAGTGAAAGCCTAACCAAAACTCGCTGGCAACTCCTCACCCTCAACACTCCTGTTCCCGCGCTCTCTCTCTCTCTCTCTCTCTCTCTCTCTCTCTCTCTCTCTCTCTCTCTCTCTCTCTCTCTCTCTCTCTCTCTCTCTCTCTCTCTTCCCTACGCCAGCTCCTGGCTGGACAACACGTGGTCTGCAGACAAAAGGCGTAACCCACAAACATGTCACGTAGACATGTCTTTAACACTTCCCGCTATCATGGCTCGTAACCTCGTAAGGCTAATACTTCCCTTCTCTTTATCTTCTCATTCCTCGCCTCCAAACTAACACAAGGGATGTAACTCTCTTTCATACCTAGCCGTACTCAGCTGACACAATGCACACTCCGACCCTCGCCTCTCGCCACACACTTCTACAGATGTGGAAAGCACACACCTGTCATGATGCCTTGCATGCCCTTCCACTCCTTCTCCTCAGAGAAACTTCACTCACGTTGCTACTGGGCCGGACCAACCTCTCCAGTCGACACTACTATCACTGGCCGAGCCCGCACAGAGTGTCATAGCCTCAGCGTGGCCTTCTTCCTTACCAGCCTAACATTCTTCCTTTTCGCTCTCAGGGAATCTTCATTCCTCTGTGGGGCTTGACTCCCGTCTTCACCAGACGGTGTTACGGTGACGGGCGGGGCCCGCAACAATATATATATATATATATATATATATATATATATATATATATATATATATAATATATATATATATATATATATATATATATATATATATATATATATATATACATATATACATATATATGTTTAAATATATATATATATATATATATATATATATATATATATATATATATATATATATATATATATACATATATACATATATATATATATATATATATATATATATATATATATATATATATATATATATGTATATATATATATATATTTATATATATAATATATATATATATATATATATATATATATATATATATATATATATATATATATATATATATATATATATATATGTAACTGTATGTATATTTTATCATTCCTTTGTTGATCTTATTTATATAAAGATATTTAGAAGGTTCAAATACTGTAAAGAAGGATCAGTAGATGCCTTGTTGTTTCATAGTAAAGGCGATCACATTGCTGATAGCGACTTGTTCACGTCACTCATTGCTGACAACAGAAGCGCGCTCGCAGGATGTGATGGAGGTGAGATCTGTTTATTTCTTATAGATTGTAGTATAAATTGACTGTTATAATGATTTATTGATTGTAAGCATTACTTGAAGTGTATGACAATGCCATGAGAATGTATGTGTATTCGTTCTGTGACTGGAAATGTATATTTTCAGTTCTTTACGACATGGTAGAGCCAGCCAGACATGGCATAGCCAGACTTGGTTATGAAAATAGAGGACTGAGCTTCAATAAACGTCATCGGGAAATACGGGTTTCTGTTCACCCCGGTGAGGAAGCATGTCCTGCCATGCCTGTAAAACAGTTCACACAAATTAGAAGCCTGCGAAAGCCGCTACAGTAAAGAACTCGTCTCAACAAATGTGAAGATTGCTACGAGACGAGGGGACGCCACCTCACCCCAAGAAATCCCTTGTGTCAGTATTTCTGCCCCGGATACAAGCCGCACCCACACCAACGCCACCCCCACAGCCTCCATCTTATAATGCATCAAGGTCACAGGCAAGAGATTGTAGCTACACTGTAACAGTTCCTATATGGTAATATTGCTCTAAAATAGATTTGAATAGAGTGGGCAATCTAGAAGTCAGGATATTTGTTCAGTGTAGCTACTCCCTCAGTATATTTTTTAATAATGTCTAATATTGAGGAGAAAGGTGCCGTAGGTGGCCTGATTGAAGATGAGAGGGAATGGCAGGCGGGTAGAGGCATACAGGGTGTTGGAGGTGCTAGGGAGAGATTGCCAACCGCTAAGGGGAAGGAGTATAAAATTAGTCAAGTTAAAGAGAAGGTGGGGTTCTTTCAACGCAAATGGAAAAAAATGTAAACAGAATTGGTAAAGGTATGGAAGAAGCATCCAGTCTCATGCACTTAATCAAAATGTCTGATGAAGAAATGGAATTGTATGCTAACTATGTTAGTGCATATATGGAACTTAAAGATCTTAAGCAAGAAGAGTCGGATGAGTTAGATGAGTTAGAGAACCTTAAAGTAGATGAACAGATTCACCAAGAAACTGTAAAGGATTTAAGGAGTAAGAAATTGGAAGTACTAAGTGGTAAAGAATCTGTATTTTCTCATGCTAGTAAAGGTTCTAGTAGACATTCTAAAGCATCTAAGGCTTCTTCTGCATCATTACTAAGAAGGCAAGAAGCGGCAGCTAAATTGGCCATGCTTGAAGCGGAAATGGAACATCATGATAATGTAGCTGAGGCACAGGCGTTAGTGGCAAAGAGTACAGCTGAGGCACAGGCTTTAGTGGCAAAGAGTACAGCAGAGGCACAGGCTTTAGTGGCAAGGAGTACAGCTGAGTTAGCCAAAAGAGAAAAAAATGAGAGACATAGCAGCAGTCAGTGCAGAACTTGAAGCTCTAAATGAAGTTGAAGAGGATGATAGAGGGATGCTTCCAAGTGATGATGAAAGTGTAGGGAGGCAACAACATCTTCAACAATATTTAGAGGTACAAAGCAAAGATGTATCGCCACTGCAGTCTGATTCAGAGGTAGATGAAGCCATGCCTCATAAATATGTTACATTCCTCCCTAAACATGGATCTAAGGGTAAATCTCATAGTCTAATGAATGAGGAAAGATTAGGTGTTAGTAGAAGTACAAACGTTAATGCTCAAGCAATGAATCTCAACCCCTTAGCTCATAGTTTCATACCTCCTAGTAACTATACTCCTACTAATAATGTCAAACAGTCCTGTCAGTCTCTTTCCACTCCTGGTAGTAATCCTGTTACTTATATACCTGTTCAAGGATGGAGTTTACCTCCAATAGAGCCTCCAATTTTCAGTGGAGAACCCATGGAATTTCCACTCTGGATAAAAAAGTTTAAAACTTTTGTGGAAGCTAGGACAACTGATGCATCAGAGAGACTTGCATATCTTGACAAATATACAAGTGGTGAGGCAAAGAAAGCCATAAAAATTTTAATGTATTTAAATACTAACCAAGATTATGACACAGCAAAGAGAATTCTCTGGCAAAGATTTGGAAATGAAGGTGTAGTTGCCAATGCTTACATGAAAAGGTTGTTAGGATGGCCACAAATTCCTCAAGACGATGGTCCAGCCCTAATGAAGTTTTCAGATTTTTTAGAATGTTGTAGGGCAGCTATGCATTCTATTCCTCACTTGTCATTCCTTAATGATCCCAGAGAACATAGGAAATTACTAACAAAACTTCCTAGATCTATAATTAATAGTTGGAATGCGAAAATAAGTAAACATTGTTATGGCAGTTCTCAGTATGGGCCAGGGCAGTACTCACCCTTTGAAAGGTTTTGTAAATTCATCAACTCACAAGCTCATGCAGCATGTGATCCTTTTACTTCATACAATGCTGTGGTCATGGAAGCGAATGACAGTGGTAAAGGCAATGCAAGCTTGAACAGGAATAAGAGTAATAGGTCATATACCATGACTAAATTTAGAGGAAGTAAAGGTTTCATTACAAAACCATCTGAGGAAAGGACAGCTAGTTCCTTTAACAGTAAAGTAAATGTAGAGACTATGAAACAAGACTTTAAAGGAAAGGAAGGAAAGAGATAATTTTGTCGCTACTGTAAAGAGGAGCATGATTTAGAAAATTGTAAACTATTTGTAAAACTTGATCCTGATACAAAGTTTACATTTATCAAAGAAAAAAGATTATGTGCAGGATGTTTAAATTGGGGTCACATAAAGAAAGACTGTAGGAGAAAGAAATCATGTAAGGTATGTCAGAGATTCCATCCCACCATTCTCCATAATGATGCTATAACATCTCAGACTCAAGAAAGACCAGAACGGGTAATTGATCTCAAGAAAAACGATGAAAGACCAGTTGTAATAAAAGAGGTTAAGGTCAAACAGTCAGTTGCTGGAGACACACACACACTTTAATAGTACCAGTGTGGATGTACCAAGAAGGTAATGAAGGGAATAAAGTGTTAGTGTATACATTGTTGGACAATCAATCTGATGCTTGTTTCGTGAAGCAAAGTCTCTTAGATGAGGTGGGAGTGAGTGGACCGCAAATTTCTTTGCAAACTTCCACAATAAATGGAGAAGAGACAATTGTGTGTAATAAAGTCTCTGGACTTATAGTACGAGGCATCTATGATGCACGAGATATAGAGCTTTCACATGCATACTCTAGAGAGAATATCCCAGCACGACGAGATCAGATTCCTAGGAGGGAGACAGCAGAAGGGTGGTCCCACTTGTCTCTCATTGCTTCTAAACTCATGCCATATAGGTCAGATGTAGAAATAGGACTTCTGATTGGAGTGAATTGTAATGAAGCAATAGAACACAGGGAAGTGATTTCAGGGGAGTCTGGACAGCCCTGTGGAATAAGAACAGAGATGGGGCATCCAAGGAAGGGTTGCTGTTAGTCAAGGCTTAGAAGATAATATCCTGACAGTATTTAGATCATTTGTACAAGAGGTCGAGATAACTCAGGAAAAAAGGGTAAGCTTCTTAGTCGTTCCATCAAGGACTAAGGAGATAATAAATCCCTCGCAAGTAAAAGATATGTTTGAGCTTCATTTCAATGAAAGGAAGTCAGCTGATGTTCTATTATCGTATGAAGACAAGAAGTTTATAAATAAAATGAAAGCTGGAGTACATCAGCTGGAAGACAGGCATTACGAGTTGCCTCTTCCTCTTAAAAACGACAATGTCCAGCTTCCAAACAATAAAACTTTGGCAGAGCATAGATTAATGAAGCTAAAAAACAGACTTGACAAAGATAGACAACACCATAATAACTATAAAGTGTTCTTGGATAATATGATAGATAAAGGCTATGCAGAGGTTGTGCCTAAGAAGGATCTAAATAAGGATGATTGTCAGGTTTGGTACATTCCACATCATGGATTATATCACTCTAAGAAACCAGGGAAACTCAGAGTAGTATTTGACTGCAGTGCAAACTATAAGAGTCAGTCTTTAAATGGCCATTTGTTACAGGGTCCAGACCTCACCAACAAACTGGTAGGGGTACTTTGCAGATTTAGGCAGGAACCTATTGCATTTGTTTGTGATATAGAAGCAATGTACCACCAAGTGAAGGTGAATCCAGAACACAGGGACATGCTTAGGTTCCTTTGGTGGAAAAATGGGGATGTAACTAAAGAAATTATTGAATACACAATGACGGCTCACTTGTTTGGTGCTACATCGTCTCCAAGTGTTGCCAATTTTGCATTAAAGAAGGCTGCAGAAGACCATGAATATCTGTATGGTTCTGATGCAGCAAATTTTATAAGAACAGATTTTTATGTTGATGATGGCCTTAAGTCAGTGGCAACAGTGAATGAAGCCGTCACTCTGATGAAACAAAGCAAGGCAATATGTAGCATGGGAGGTTTCAACCTTCATAAGTTTTTATCCAACAGTAGGGAAGTACTAGAAACGACATCCCCTCATGAAAGAGTGAATGTTGTTAAGAATTTAGATTTTAGTAAAGAAATACTGCCTATGGAAAGAACTCTGGGAATTCAATGGTGTATAGAGTCTGACACTTTTCAATTTAGGATACAGTTGAAGGATAAACCACTTACGAGAAGAGGTATTTTGTCCACTGTGAGCTCTGTATATGACCCGTTAGGTCTAGTGTCACCTGTTATTCTTGTGGGCAAACAAATACTTCAAGAATTGTGTAAATGTGGGTCTAGTTGGGATGACGAGGTGCCAGATAATGTCAGATGGGTAAAATAGAGAAATGAGTTGCACAAGTTGGAAGACTTCAGAATACCTAGATGCTATAAACCTGAGTCATTTGGAGAAGTCAAGAATATTGAATTGCATCACTTTTCAGATGTCTGTCAAGATGGATATGGCCAGTGTTCTTACATTAGATTGATTAACTAGACTGGTAACATACACTGTGCTTTAGTCATGGCAAAATCGCGTGTCACGCCTCTAAAATCCATCACAATTCCCAGATTAGAACTTACAGCAGCAGTCGTGTCAGTTAGAGTTCAGGCATTACTCAGGAAAGAACTTAACTACAAAAATGTAAAGGAAGTGTTTTGGTCTGACAGCAAAGTCGTCCTTGGTTACATAACAAATGAGTCAAAGAGATTTCATGTGTATGTAGCTAATAGAGTACAGCAAATTAGAGACGAAACCTCACCTGATCAGTGGAAATATGTAGACACAGAGAATAACCCAGCTGATCATGCATCTCGAGGAATGACAGTACAGGAATTAATTAAGAGCAAGAACTGGTGGAAAGGACCAGAATTCCTTTGGAATCAGAATGAAATTACTGACTATCCTCAATGCAAGATTATAGATGATGATGATCCAGAGGTAAAGAAAATTGTATGCCATGCTGTATCTGCAAATGTACAAAGGCTTTCACCCCTCTTAAAGAGGCTTGAATATTTTTCTAAGTGGTTTCATGCTAAGACAGCAATTGCTGTATGCCTGAGGCTTCAGCATAAATTCAAATGTATCAGAAACCGTAACACTATAGTCAGCCAAAGTAAATATGTAACAGTGACGGTAGCAGAAATAGCAGAATCAGAAAAGGAAATAATAAGACAAGTTCAATTTGAGGCATTTCAAAGCGAAATAACTATGCTAAGGGGTAACAATGAGGATTCTGTATTCAGTAAAGACAAGAGGAGAGGTAAAGCAGTAGCCAGGACAAGTTCATTATACAAACTTGATCCCTTTATAGATAGGGATGGCATAATGATAGTAGGAGGAAGATTAAGACAGGCTAACGCTCAAAACACCCTAAAACATCCAGCTATCCTTCCAAAACAGTCACACATAACTGATCTCATCATATGCTATCACCATGAAAGGGTTAGTCATCAAGGCAGGGGCATAACTTTAAATGAGATAAGATCATGTGGTTATTGGA
>JAXIVD010000126.1:0-12500 GCA_036785275.1 Cancer borealis | reverse complement strand
GTGGAACATCTACCTGAATGACCTCCTTCAGAGCCTCCCAGTGGTATCGGCCTATGCCGACGAATGCACCCTCTCCCATTCCTTCAACAGGCACGAGGCTGCGAATGTGATAGAGGCCACCAACCGCCAACTTGGTGACATCCTGGCCTGGGGTAGAAAGTGGCAAGTTAAATTTGCTGCTGAGAAGACCCAGTCCATGGTAATATCACGTTCGAGGGAGGACCTGAAGCTGCTGAAGGGAAAACTGAGATTCGGGGTCGACACTCTTGCAATCAAGGACTCCATCAACACCCTAGGATTGGAGGTTGATTCAAGTCTCAGCTTCCAGTGCCACCTGGAGACTGTGGCGCACAGGGCCTCTCTGAGGGTGACACTCCTGCGTCGTGTGAGACACCTGCTCGACGCTGATGGCCTCCTGAGACGGTACAAAGCTCAAGTGAGGCCAATCATGGAGTATAGTCCCCTCGCCTGGATGAGCAGCGCCCAGGGGCATCTCACGCCGCTGGACAAGGTTCAGAGGCGAGCAGAGCGCCTCATACAGCAAGTCCGTGACCAGCAGCAGTCACAATTCCACCATCAGGGACAGCGACAGCAGCATCGGCGGCAGCGGCAGCAGCAGTGACGGCAGCAACAGCAGCAGCAGCTACAGCAAGGATTGTATCAACAACAGCAGCCACAACAGCAACACCAGCAACAGCACGACACTCCCGGTCCCGCTAGCCACTTGGACAGCCTGGAGCACCGGAGAAGAGTTAGTGCCCTCACAGTGTTGCACAAGGCACAGATGCAACACACACCACACTTGACAGCCCTGAGGGTCCCATGGAGAAGATACCAGCACATCACGAGGACGGTGGTGTCAAGTGATCTCCTCCTGGATGTCCCTCGGACCCACACAGCCAGCTGTCAACGCGCCTTCACCTGGGCCACAGCAAAACTGTGGAATGCCTTCACAGTTGACGTTCCAGTCCAGGCAATGTCAACTCAGCAAGTGAAGGCAGCGGCTCACTCATGATGCCGCACACACCCTCCATAAGTGCCTCAAAAAAGAAACAGGCTGGCTTTCAAATAGAAGCTCTCTCGAAGGAGGGCATCTTTAGCCAGCCTCGAGTTTTGGGGTTTCGGGTTATTGGTTTATGTGTTCGGTTACGTTTTTGTTTTTAGTTCAGGCAACGTTCTGGTTTAATTTATGTATATGTAAGTATATGTATATGTATATCAATACATACATATCTAAGCAAATACTATATGTATATGTTATCTTAACTTTGTTTAAATAAAAAAAGAGAGAGAGAGAGAGAGAGAGAGAGAGAGAGAGAGAGAGAGAGAGAGAGAGAGAGAGAGAGAGAGAGAGAGAGTGTGTGTGTGTGTAAGAGAGAGAGAGAGAGAGAGAGAGAGAGAGAGAGAGAGAGAGAGAGAGAGAGAGAGAGAGAGAGAGAGAGAGAGAGAGAGAGAGAGAGAGAGAGAGAGAGAGAGAGAGAGAGAGAGAGAGAGAGAGAGAGAGAGAGAGAGAGAGAGAGAGAGAGAGAGAGAGAACGGCGTACTCCGCCGCAGTGAAAGAAAACATGGCACGTCACCAGAAAATTGCGAGGATCCCACATCCAGGCTACTGCGCAAGGAGATGGTGCGCCGTCTGTGGTAGGGCGGCCGCCAAAAATTCCCCCTATATCTGTTGTGACAGTGACACACCCTACCCAAATGTGTGTCACGTCACTTGCCTCGGTGACCACGAGACTTACGCGTGCACCGACAACCAGCTACTGCGACTCGAGGGCAACATCGATGCCGCTGTGATGTACCTGGACGACAACGCCCACGCCGACAACAGGGAGGACAACCCAACCACCGGAACCCTCCCCACAACCCTCCCTGAAGACAACGACGACGGCGACGACGAAACTGAAGACAACGAGAGACAACTTTACATGGAGATGGAGAAGGAGCTCGTAACTCACATCTTACGTCACAAACAAGAAGTGTCGAGTAAGAGCAACAAGATCCAGTCACTCACACTACAAAGGGACTGGATACTAGACAAAAAGCCACAGGTGCTGGAAATGTTGCACCTGATGGAGGCCCTGAGTGACGCGAAAGACGCGGACGAGAGAAGGATAACCCGCACCGTAGGATCCACTGCCGTCGCCGCGTCGATCGACAACGCATGGGCGAACGCCTGTGCCTCCTCGCCCAGGATTAAGGAGTGGGGGAGTCTGACCGCCCAAGGCGACTCCCCCAGGATCGCTTGAGACCAACCCCTCCCACCACAGCCGCCACCACCACCACTACCACCACCTCTACCAACACCTCCTCTCTTGCCTCTTCTTCCACCCCGACCTCTGATACATGCCCCTACCCTCCCACTGCAGCCTCCACCAACACCGCCAGCTCTGCCACAACTAGTACGGAGCTGACCACAAGAAACGACAACAATAACAACAACATGAATAACATAAACGAGAGAAGCAGAAATAACGTGAGCAGACAAGATGCGGGCAGAGGAGAAAGGCACCACCAGCCCCCACGCTCCGACATCCCTCCCACGCAGCCTCGCCAATCTCCCCCCAGGACACGAGGACGCGACACATGCCAATACTGCTCACGGCCTGGACACAAAACAAAGCAGTGCTACTCTCGAGTAGCTGACGCCAGACAGCTGAGGCTGAGGGTAGAACAAACAGGCAAACCCACCATTCATACCCCCAGCCCCCTTTCATGACCTCAGCTGGCAACACAATAGATGGCAGGAGCAGACTGAATACAGCCCCCGCGACTGGATCCCATCCCCTCGGGACGGCTACTACGTGCACTAAAACAAATCTCGACAGGTACCCACCACGCCGCCCTAAAGACGCCCAGGCACGTCTGAGTCACAGCCACGCCCTATAGCTCACTGTCGTATCAGCCAACGTGAGGGGTCTTCGCACCAATGTAGAGGAACTCTCACACAACTATGTTTTACGACATAAAGCTGACATCGTGGCAGTAAGTAAAACGCGGCTGAACAGCGAGATGGAGCCAACGTATCAGGCTACACACATTGGGTGAAAATGACTTTTTGCGCCCAGTGTGTGGGGAAAGGTCTGAACTGTCAGATGGAGACAATTTTTTTTGCAAAATTTAAAAACCAGCCTCACCAAAGCAAAATTTAAATGTCCTGCAGTGTTGCGTCACTGCTTCACACATGCCTTTCCACGTGGTATGATGGTGAAACTGGTATTATTCGCATAAATCACGCTATAAGTTATATTCTCTTTCCACATTTTGCCATTTGGTATCCCTCTTATCTCTGCTGTGTGTGTGTGAGTGAGGGAGAATGTGGCTGGCGGTGACCACTGACTCAATTAATTCAGAGAGGTGTGTGAAGGGAGCTACCCAAAATCCCAATGAAGTTTTTGCACTTGAAGGTGTGGAATCAGTGTCCTAATAAAAAAAAATAAGGAGAAGGACCAAAAATATCAAGCAGGAGACTTCTAGAAATAAATCTGGCAACAAAGAGAAAGGTGGCGCCTTCTGACACCCCCACCATTGAGTGACTAATACCTTTTTGAAGGGATGACTAGATGGCTATTCAAGTTCTCTACAAAGTAGAAGGTATAAGCAATGATCTGTGAAGATTTTGTGGCAATAAATCAAAAACAAGTGGCAAGACACAGAGAACATGGAAAAAAAACTTTGACTGCCGTTTTCTCGAAATGTGTTTTTTCCGGGTTTGAAAAGCCTTAGAGACTTTACCATAAATTTGATTGTATATTGCTTTGCATCAATAAATAGTAAAAACAATAATGAATTTTTGCATCTGATAAAATTTGAACATTTTTGAAAATTAACGGAAATACAGTGACCGATAAAAATGTATGAAAATTTAGATTTTATTTTTTAATTTCATAACCAAGCCGAAAATAAAAATATCATCAATAAAAAATGTAGAGGTACATAAAAGGTTTATATGGTATTTTTTTTTCAAATCAACTGAATGATAAACAAAGGCTGAGGCAAAATTGATTTTTGCTTTTTTTTTAGAAGTTACCCTTTGGTGTCAGTAGTTATCAGCCAAATCTCATGAAATTCACATGAAGTAATAAGTAAACATATACAAATAACATACAAAAATTTCAGACTCATAGGATAAACCGAACATGAAAATTGTACCAACACGGTCGATCCCCTTGAGGCAAGCACTGCACGCCACAGACTGGGAGGCGCTACTCATCGGAGATGTGGAGGAGAAGACCCGTCTCCTCACCTCAACGCTGCTTGCCCTCCAGTCCCAGTTTGTTCCTGACCGCACGTACTTCACCAAGGCCACAGACCCTCCCTGGTTTGGTTTTCGCTGCCGTGCTACCGCTGAGGCCAAACACTCAACGTGGAGGAGGTACAAACGGAGACCCACACACCAGAACCTCGTCCTACATCGGGCAGCTTGTAGGAGGATGACAGCTACCTCCAAATGGGCGAGAAAACATTGGGAAGAGGTGATGAGGCGGAAACTAAGCGATCCAGGTGTAGGAAACAAGACGTGGTGGGCACTCGTTAAGGATCGGCAAGGATTACTGCACCAGGACAGCATGCCCCCCCTCACCAAACCAGACGGGTCCATAGCCACGAGCAGCGAGGACAAGGCCGCTCTCCTGGCAAAAATATTTGCTGAAAAAATGCAAGTAGGGGACCCCAACCGCCCCCCACCTGTTCTGCCACGGGAAGCAGACCACACCATCACATCGGTCCTGGTCACCGTAGAACAGGTGGAGAAAGTACTCGGGGACGTTGATGTAGGGAAAGCAACAGGCCCTGATAACATCAGCCCTAGAGTACTTAAAAACTGCGCCAAGGAGCTGTCAGGACCACTGGCTACCATTTTTTCTGCCTGCCTCGAGCACAAAAAATGGCCAGCTGCCTGGAAGGAGGCTCATGTGGTTCCCGTCCACAAAAAAGAATCCAAGTCTGACCCTCGTCACTATAGACCAGGGGCAGGCAACCATTTCAGAGCGAGGGCCAGATGAGACTTACGGGAGCAGCCCGCGGGCCAGAGTGACAAACGAAAACCCCAAAGTGACTGTATACAAGATTTTGTTTGAAAAATATACAAATCAGTGAGACACCTGGTGCTGCTTGCCATGAAGAAGTGTTTCAATGTCCGGCTCGATGGATGAAGTAGACAACAGAAGAATGTCATTGAGGTGGCGGTCCGAGAGCTGGGAGCGAAGGTGAGACTTCGTGTACTCCATTTTGGAGAAAAGCTGTTCGCAACAGTAAGTGCTGCCAAACATGGCCACGATGCGTTGAACATGTGCAATGAAATTAGGAAAATTGCTAGAAGGGAGGACGAGTCGCGGAAGAAGGACAGCGGAGAAGAGGTGCGGAACTTCGCCTTCAGTTGATCGTTGCACTGCAGCTCCACCAACTCCATCTGCACGGGGGCAGGGACATCGTCCACGGGGAAGTCAAAGGGGGCAGTGAACAGCTTAAAGTCCGCAGCCATCAGTCTGACTCCTGCGAAACGGGAAGCAAATTCCTGCCGCAGAGAGGCGACGACACTAACGCAAGTATCCAGGTCCACGTCGTCAGGGGCACAAACAGCAAGGCGAGGAAAATGCACAAACTGACCATTAGCCAACTGAGCCTCCCCCAAGCGCAGCTTAACCTCGAAGGCGGTGATGTGCGCGTACATGTCTGTCACGCAGAGTTGCCAAACACGGCAAACAGTATCTGCCAGCAGATGCGGTTTGGCAGAATGTTTTATTTTTTTGGCTGGGTTTTCGCGGGCCGGATTGCAATGTTACTGTCGAACAGGCTGGCGGGCTGGACGCTAGGCCTTCGCGGGCCGGGTCTGGCCCCCGGGCCGGGTCTGGCCCCCGGGCCGGAGGTTGCCCGCCCCTGCTATAGACCCATCTCCCTGCTGTCCGCCGTGGGTAAGGTGTTCGAGAAGATGATTGCAGAAACCATGTGGAGACATCTGAACCACCACAATCTTCTCTCCTCACATCAGTTTGGTTTCAGGCCAGATCGCTCCACCTCCGACCTCCTCCTTCTCCTCTCACAAGAATGGCAAGACACCCTCGATGAAGGCTTGGACACACTCGTGGTGGCACTGGACATCGCCGGCGCCTTTGATCGGGTGTGGCACTCCGGCCTTCTGGCAAAGCTACGCGCCAAGGGTGTCGACGAGAGTCTGCTAATGCTGCTCGAGGACTACCTCCAAGAAAGGACGCTCCGAGTAGTTCTCAACGGGCGGTTTTCCAAGCCTGCCAGTATAAGGGCTTTAGTTCTACAGGGCTCAGTGTTGGGGCCAGTCCTGTGGAACGTGTACATAGATGACCTGCTCCGTCAGATACCAGCAGTTGAGGCTTATGCTGACGATTGCACCATATCCCTTTCCTATTGCCGTCAGGACAGCCAGCGCACCGTCGCCGCCGTCAACAAGCAGCTGAAGGCAGCAGAGGAATGGGGGAAGGTGTGGCAGGTCGACTTCGCGCTGAATAAGACCTAACCTAACCTAACCTAACCTAACCTAACCTAACCTAACACGCCATGGTCGTCTCCCAGTCTCCTGCTGCTCCTCAGGCAGTGAAGGGACAGCTACGGTTTGAGGGCGTTCGGCTGCCCCTCAAGGATAACATCAACATCCTGGGAGTCACCATTGACCGGGAGCTGCGCTACGAGCGACGTATCACGTCTGTAGCCCGCCAGACCTCTCAGCGTGTGTCTGCTATCCGCAGGGTGGCGGGAAGCCTCGACTCCCGAGGCATCCTGACTCTGTACAAGGCACAGAATCGTCCATGTATGGAATATGGTGCCTTGGCATGGATGTCCGGTGCCGCCACCCACACCCGGCGCCTTAACGCGGTGCAGAGACGTGCCCTCCGACTGCTGGGGGAAGAAGCGGAGATCCCTCCCAGCATGACGTCTCTCGAACACAGCAGGGACGTATCAGTCCTGACTGTCTGTCACAAGACTCAGGTGCTGCGCACTCCCCACCTCACCCAGCTGTGCCTACCGCCTCACCCAGCACATAGGACGACGCGACAAGCAGCAACAGGAAATCAACGTGTGAGGGTGCCCCTCTCCCACACGTCGCAGCACCAACGGACCTATATGGCCAGAGCAGCTCGACTGTGGAACGGCTTCACGAAGGCCACGCATCCAGCCAACCTCCAACCAGCAGGCAAAGATGGCCGCCAACACCTGGAGAGGCACACTCCCTACACCATTCCTGCCCCACACGTAATATGAACTTTTTAGCGATGTGGTGCTAATATTATGTATTATTATGTATTATAAATTATTATGTAGTATCTATTTCATGTATTATGTGTCATGTGTGTATGAATACCATGTATATTTCATCACCATGTGTCATGGAACTATTAATATAGCTGTGCACGCCAATGCACAGCTTTAAGTTCTCTCTGTATATAATGTGTCATATGTTTTAATAAAAAAGAGAGAGAGAGAGAGAGAGAGAGAGAGAGAGAGAGAGAGAGAGAGAGAGAGAGAGAGAGAGAGAGAGAGAGAGAGAGAGAGAGAGAGAGAGAAAGAGAGAGAGAGAGAGAGAGAGAGAGAGAGAGGGGGTGGGGGAGATGGAGGCAAGCGGGAGAGAAAGCGGGGGTGTGGGAAATGGAAGCGAGCGGGTTGGGGGGAGTGGGAGGGGGGGAGGAGGCAGCAAAAACGAACGCAAGCAGTGTGCATTTGTAGAGACGCACACCCAGCTCCATATTTTCAATAGTCTGCCCTCCCACTCCACCGTACACTTATTGTGCAAAATATTATAACAGGGCTAAAAACAATGAGAAAATTATTGTTTCCCACTTAATGCTGAATTTATTTATAATTATCATGCATTTCTCTCTCTGGCTGAGTGTGTGCGGCGCACACCTAGCACACCCTGAATATACGCCTCTGGTCTTGACACTCCTCTTTTGAAAGAGTTTAAGTCATAGGCAGGTGGAAAAACAGATAAAGGAAGAGAGTTCCAGAGTTTACCAGTGTATGGGATGAAAGAGTGAAGATACTGGTTAACTCTTGCATTGGAAAGATGGACAGAATAAAGATGAGAAGAAGTAGAAATTCTTGTGCAGCGAGGCCGCGGGAGGGCAGAAGGCATGCAGTTAACAAGTTCAGAAGAGCTGTCAGCATGAAAATAGCGGTAAAAAATAGATTAAGATGCAACATTGCGTCGGTGACTTAAAGAATCAAGAGAAGTACGAAAGGTGATCAGAAGAAAAGCTTTAGACTCCATTCTGTTTAATAAGGCTGTGTGAGTTGAATCCCTCCAGACATGAGAACCATACTCTATACATGGGCGGATAAGGCCCCCGTACAGAGTAAGCATCTGGAAGGGAGAGAAAAATGGACGCAGACCCCATAGGACACCTAACTTCTGGAAAGCTAATTTAGCATGACTAGAGATATGAAATTGACAGTTTAGATTTTTAGTAAAGGATATCCCGAGTGTGTTTAATGTGGAGGAGAGGGGAAGTTGAGTGTCATTGAAGAAGAGGGGATAGTGATCTGGAAATTTATGTCGATTAGATAGTTGTAGAAATAAGGTTTTTGAGGCATTGAACAGAACCAGGTTTACTCTGTCCCAATCAGAGACTAGTGAAAGATTAGAAGTTAGGCGTCCTATAGCATCTCAACTAGAATCACTTAATTGTTGTTGGGTTGGGCGTCTGTTGTACGACATTGAAAAATGCGAAGTGGTGTCATCAGCATAGGAGTTGATTAATTCAGATTTAGACCATTGATGAATAGGCAGTGCTGCAGACTGAGTGATTCCTCGTGTCCTCTCTTCCCGGTTCCCTTAGTGTCTCATTTACACAAGAGAGCAGCTGCACCCTGCCCTCTAAAGACAAATTCTTCTACAACCTACATAACATTACTAAACCTTACACTTTACACTCTCTTCAAATAAAAATTTAAAAATGGCTTCACCACACTCAGCCTCGGAATCCCCATCTGGGGAGGGGACCACAAATGTTCCCAGGTCGGACTGCTCCTCTGCTGACGACCTCGGGTGTCTTGACACTTCCTCTAACACTTTTACTCTCGATTTCTGCAACATTCGTGGCTTTAGATCTAATTTCCAATCTGTGGAACACCATCTCTCCTCCACTAAACCTCATCTTCTCTTCCTAACTGAAACCCAGTTGTCTGTGACTACTGACAGCTACCCCTTCTCTGTTCATTCCTACTTTCTCTATCTCATTTTCAATCCAAAGCTCGCTGTTGCGCATATGTGCGTAACGACATTACTTGCTCTCGTGCCCCCAATCTTGAATCTTCAGAATTTTCTACCATCTGGCTAAGACTTCAATGTCACTCTCTAGCTAAATTCATCTGTGCTGTATATCTCTCACCTAATTCCTCTGACTATGTAAAATTCTTTGACTATTTGACTTCCAAAGTGGAGCACATTCTATCTCACTTTCCTTATGCTGAGATCTCCATTTTAGGGGATTTCAATGTTCACCACCAGCTGTGGCTTTCATCTTCTTTCACTGACCAACCTGGTAAACAAACCTTCAACTTTGCTATCCTTCATGACCTAGAGCAGCTAGTGCAGTTCCCTACCCGTATCCCTGACCGCCTTGGAGACACGCCCAACATTTTAGATCTTTTCCTAACTTCCAACCCTTCAGCTTACTCTGTTAAACTTTCCTCTCCGTTGGGCTCCTCCGATCACAATCTTATTTCTGTTACCTGTCCTATCACTCCAGTGCAGCCTCAGGACCCGCCTAAGCTGAGGTGCTTTTGGCATTTCAATTCTGCTAAGTGGGAGGACCTGAGGCAGTACTATTCTGATTTTCCTTGGGATGATTATTGCTTCCATGTCAGAGATGTCAGAGAGCGCATAACAGAGGTGATTGTCTCTGCCATGGAGCTATACATTCCTCATACTTTCTTTAATATTAATGCTAAAAAGCCCTGGTTTAACTCTGCTTGTTCTCGTGCTGTCAATGATAGAGAAGCGGCTCACAAACGGTACCGTAGCTATCCATCTGCTGAAACTCATGCCCTATATATTTCTGCCCGTAATCATGCCAACTATATTCTCCAACTTACTAAAAACTCTTTCATTAATAGAAAACGTCAAAGTCTTTCCAACTCTAACTCTTCTCGGGATTTCTGGCATCTAGCCAATAATATCTCTAACAATTTTACTTCTTCATCTCTCTCTCCTTTACTTCAACCAAATGGCCCCACAGCTGTCTCTTCTTTCTCTAAAGCTGAACTGTTCGCTCACACCTTTGCTACCAACTCTACTTTGGATGATACTGGGCATATTCCTCCTACTCCTCCACCCTCTGACTACTTCATCTCTAAAATTAAAATTCTTTATTATGACGTTTTCCAGGCCCTCTCTGGTCCTGATTCTCGGAAGGCTTACGGTCCGGATGGAATCCCTCCTATTGTTCTCAAAAACTGTGCTTCCGAACTCGCTCACTGCCTGGTCAAACTCTTTCGTCCGTGTCTATCTACTTCTACCTATCCTTCTTGCTGGAACTTTGCTCACATTCAACCTGTCCCTAAAAAAGGTGACCGCTCCAATCCTTCTAACTACCGCCCTGTAGCTTTGATTTCCTGCCTTTCTAAAGCCTTTGAGTCTGTCCTTAATAAAAAGATAATGAGACATCTATCAGCTCACAACCTTCTCTCTGATTGCCAGTATGGTTTCCGTAAAGGCTGATCTAGTGGTGATCTTGCTTTCCTAACTGAATCTTGGTCATCTTCTTTTAGAGACTTTTGTGAAACCTTTGCTGTCGGCCTTGACATATCGAAAGCCTTCGATAGAGTCTGTCATAAATCTTTAATTTCTAAACTACCCTCCTACGGATTTTATCCTTCTCTCAATACCTTCATCTCCAGTTTCCTTTCCGACCAGTCTATTGCTGCTGTAGTGGACGGTCACTGTTCTTCTCCTAAAACTATCAACAGTGGTGTTCCTCAGGGTTCTGTCCTATCACCCACTCTTTTTCTATTATTCTTCAATGATCTCCTAAATCTGACTCAAACCCTTATCCACTCCTATGCTGATGACACCACCTTGCATTTTTCAACGTCGTTCAACCGACGCCCAACCCAACAAGAATTAAATGACTCAAGGCGAGATGCTTTAGGACGCTTAACTTCTGATGTTTCATTAGTTTCTGATTGGGGCAAAGCAAACCTTGTTTTGTTCAATGCCCTAAAAACTCAATTTCTACAACTATCTACTCGACATAACCTTCCAGATAACTATCCCCTCTTCTTCAACGACATTCAACTTCCCTTCTCCTTCACATTAAACACAATCAGTCTATCCTTTACTAAATATCTAAACTGGCAATTTCATATCTCTACTCTTGCTAAATTATCTTCCAAGAAGTTAGGTGTCCTATGGCGTCTGCGTCCATTTTTCTCTCCCTCTCAGCTGCTTGCTCTGTACAGGAGCCTTATCCGCCCATGTATGGAGTATGGCTCTCATGTCTGGGGGGGATAAACTCATACAGCTCTTTTAAACAGGGTGGAGTCCAAAGCTTTTCGCTTAATGAAGTCTCCTCGTCTAACTGACTGTTCTGACTCTTTAAGTCACCGCCGCAATGTTGCATCTTTATCTATCTTCTACCGCTATTTTCATGCTGACTGCTCTTCTGAACTTGCTAACTGCATGCCTCTCCCCCTCCCGCGGCCTCGCTGCACAAGACTTTCTACTTCTTCTCATCCTTATTCTGTCCATCTACCTAATGCAAGAGTTAACCAGTATCTTCACTCTTTCATCCCTTACACTGGTAAACTGTGGAACTCTCTTCCTTTGTCTAATTTTCCACCTGCCTATGACTTAAACTCTTTCAAAAGAGAAGTGTCAAGACACCTCTCATAATAAATTGAACTGACCCCCCCCATTTTTTATTTCTCCTACTATCTTCTTTACAGGGTCTGGCGACAAGCGGGATTTTTTTTATACTTATTTTTTTCCCCTAAGCCAGTACCCTTTTGGTGTAAAAAAAAAAATTAGAATGAAAGTGGGTGATAGAACAGAACCCTGAGGAACACCACTGTTGATAATTTTATGGGAATAACAATGACCGTCCACTACAGCAGCAAGAGAACTGGATATGAAGGTACAGAGAGAAGGATAGAATCCGTAGGAGGGTAGTTTAGAAATTCAAGATTTATGTCAGACTCTATCTTAGGTTTTCGATATGTCTAGGCAAGGCTGACAACAAAAGTTTCAACGAAGTCACTCAAAGAGGATGACCAAGATTTAGTTAGGAAAGCAAGATCACCAGTCGACTCAAAGGCTTTAAAAAGGCAGTAGACTTAAGGGCTTTAGAAAGGCAGGAATTCAAAGCTATAGGACGGTAGTTTGAAGGAATGAAGTGGTCACCTTATCAGGTTTGACAAACGAATATATTATTTTTCAAGAATGGACAAACCCATATATTTTTCTCAGCAATATATTTCTTTAACACCATTTTGATGGATATTTTATCATTCTTCATATTATACTAAAGTGCAAC
>JAXIVD010000125.1:242500-252500 GCA_036785275.1 Cancer borealis | reverse complement strand
TAAGTTGGAGAATAGATTTGGCATGATTACAGGCAGAAATATATAGGGCAGGAGTTTCAGCAGATAGGTGGCTACCGTACCATTTGTGAGCCGCCTCTCTATCATTGACAGTACGAGAACAAGCAGAGTTAAACCAGGGCTTTTTAGCTGTAGTATTAGAGAAAGTATGAGGAATATGTAGCTCCATGCCAGAGATAATCACCTCTGTTATGTGCTCTGCACAAAGAGAAGGACCTCTGACATGGAAGCAATAATCATCCCAAGGAAAATCAGAATAGTACTGCCTCAAGTCCTCCCATTTAGCAGAGTTGAAATGCCAGAAGCACCTCTGCTTAGGCAGGTCCTGACGCTGCACTGGAGTGATAGGACAGGTAACGGAAATAAGATTGTGATCGGAGGAGCCCAACACAGAGGAAAGTTTAACAGAGTAAGCTGAAGGGTTGGAAGTTAGGAAAAGATCAAGAATGTTGGGTGTCTCCAAGGCGGTCAGGGATACGGGTAGGGAACAGCACTAGATGCTCTAGGCCATGAAGGCAAAGTTGAAGGTTTGTTCACCAGGTTGGTCAGTGAAAGAAGATGAAAGCCAAAGCTGGTGGTGAACATTGAAATCCCCTAAAATGGAGATCTCAACATAAGGAAAGTGAGATAGGATGTAGTCCACTTTGGAAGTCAAATAGTCAAAGAATTTTACATAGTCAGAGGAATTAGGTGAGAGATATACAGCACAGATGAATTTAGTTAGAGAGTGACATTGAAGTTTTAGCGAGATGGTAGAAAATTCTGAAGATTCACGATTGTGGGCACGAGAGCAAGTAATGTCGTTACGCACATATGCGCAACAGCCAGCTTTGGATTGAAAATGGGGATAGAGAAAGTAAGAGGGAATAGAAAAGGGGCTGCTGACAGTAGTCACAGACAACTGTGTTTCAGTTAGGAAGAGATGAGGTTTAGTGGAGGAGAGATGGTGTTCCACAGAATGGAAATTAGATCTAAGGCCACGAATGTTGCAGAAAACGAGAGTAAAAGTATTATAGGAAGTGTCAAGACTAGAGTGATGGTGCATAAACCTGTATGATTTTCACTTAATATCTGTTGTCGCTCACTTACACTAGAAATTTTCAATATTTCCTGCTAATTCTTTGCTGGGGGAACACTTTTAGTTTAATTTCATTCAGTGGACAAACCCAGTTTGGTTGCAACTGTCTTGTTTAACTCCACTGATCATTGAAATGTTTAGCCTTCTCACCACGACAAGGTAGTGTTCCATCGAGAAGGATATATACATATATCGTATTTCCCGCTATAAAAGATGCACATTCAACTTGGCAAGGAATATTTAGGAAATACTGTAGACTCCCGATTTAATGGACTAATGCGGAGGGAGCCCCATCCGTTACTGTAAAAGGTCCATTGTTTGGTCCAAGGCCATAATATGGCAATCCAGAAGAAAAAAATCTAGGGTTAAACACATTACTTTTGGGCAATAAAATATAAAAACCTTGTAACCAAACCTAACATAATCTAATCTAATCATAACCTAATGTAACTTAACCATAATCTAACATAACTTGAAAGATGTTTTGCCAGGTAAACAATTGTGAGCACTGCCTGAAACCTTCATAGATGTGTGAGTACACTATGTATAGTATGTACGACTTCATATTTATATCGATATCATCCGAGCAGTAGTTATGCAGATTTACCCAAATACATTTTGGCTTACCTTAAACTAAGTTGTATATACAGTATTTACAGTTGTACTCAATGTTTATTCCGAGTCAAAGGGAAGCATCTGGGTGCAGCCATTAATCTTTATGCTCCGCCCACAATCACCTGATGTATACCTAGGCTCCTCCTCCCTCCTCCTTCTAGGCATCAGTGTTGAAACCACCATGGAGTCTAATAAGTGTGTGTAGCATCTTCTCCCGAGGATAATACTTAACATGTCAGATAGAATTAAGGTTGCAGAATATCCTGCAATATATCAACTTCTGGAAACTATTAAAAACATTTGTTTTATTTTTTGTATACCCACCGCCTCAGCCCTGCAATGTTAGGTTAGTTTGGGGTGGGATTAGGGTTAAGGTGGGATTAGGGTTAGGGTTAAGATTAGGTTTAGGTTTCTCGAAATGAAAAAGCATTGTACTTTGCTTAGAAATAAATAGTCCGTGCCTCAAAATTAGTAGGCTAACCTCATCTAACCTAGCTATGCACACTTATTAGACGCCATGGGGGTTTCAACACTGATGCATAGATGGAGGAGGGAGGCGGGGCCTAGGTATATCAGCTGATTGTGGGTGGAGCATAAAGATTAATGGCTGCACCCAGACGCTTCCCTCTTGAGTGCAACTGTAAATACTGTACATACAACTTAGGTTAAGGTAAGCTAAAAAGTATTCAGGTAAATCAGCATACCTATTGATCGGACGATATCGATATGAATTTGAAGTCGTGCATACTATACATAGTGTACTCAACACATCATTGAAGGTTTCAGGCAGTGCTTACCATTGTTTATCTAGCAAAAAACCTTTCAAGTTATGTTAGGTTAATTATGTTATCTTAGGTTTATTGTTAGGTTACGTTAGGTTACGATTAGATTATGTTAGGTTTGGTTATATAAGGTTTTTATATTTTATTGCCCAAAATTTGGGCCTTTCACCCTAGATTTTAACGGATTATGTTACCGACGCAACCGCCACCTACCGGCTTTTCTTTTACATTAACGGACTTTAGTCTGGATCTGGGTTGATTGTCCGCAAGCAGACAGTCCGTTAAATCCAAAGTCCATTAAATTGGAGTCCGTTAAATCGAGGGTCGACAGTAATAAAATAAACAATATTTTTCCCTGGTTCTTTGTAGCCCTCCCCTCAGTAGAGTTTTGGTCAAAGATTGTAGGCTAATAAGTATTCTCCTACTGAACTACTTAAGCAAAACATGGAACTAACCTTATAAGTACTGGTATTTTCCCTGAACTTCATAGCCTCAGAGAATTTTGGTCCAAGATTATAGGCTACTGACTATTCTCCTACTGAAGAACCTGTTAAGAAGGGCCGTTACAAAGGCTAAGCCTCCAAACCAGACACAAAAAAAACATAGTACCAGGATCAGCTAAAAAATAAATGGATCAAAATAGGCACTTTTTTTCCTGTGTTCAATTAACAAAAAATTTAATTTACAGTATTTTAATTTACAATCATATCAATTTAATACTGGAATCATCTAAGAACAAACGTGTCAAACAGGGGAGTTTAGGTACTAGCCTAGTACCAGTACCATTAACAGCAGTGAAAATGGTGCAGTGGTTAGTACTTCTGACAAGGGATCCGTTGGCCTGAGTCCAAACACTTGTAGATCAAGGCACTCGTAACCCGAGTCCTCACTGTATATATATATATATATATATATATATATATATATATATATATATATATATATATATATATATATATATATATATATAAATAAATAAATAAATAAATAAATATATATATATATATATATATATATATATATATATAAATAAATAAATATATATATTTATATATATATATATATATATATATATATATATATATATATATATATATATATATATATATATATATATTTACAGTGAAATTCCGATAATCCGGAGGCAGAAATTTTGTGCAGGAGGCAGATGGTTCAGAAAGGCTGATGGTTTGGAAATTTTCAGCCAAAATTTAATGTGCGGAAATTCCCGAGCCGGACAATCTAAAAGTACAACTGACGCCCTGTTTCGGAGGTCCCGGATGAAGCGGAGATAAACATCGCGCCACTTTGTGTTGTGTTCAGTATTCAGCCATAATTTTGTCCTTTTATTCACCCAATAAACCTATTGAGAAAATTTTTTTAAATATACAATGCTAATGCAAGTGGTTAGAATAAATACACAGGGGAACATTAGAGAAAGAAGTAATGAGTCGAAACTATAGTATCTAAAGCACTAACCAGCACGACAAAATCTTCCCAGGATTTTTCACAAATCACCAAAAATCTTAACCATGTCTCAAACCATGTCAGAACGGAAGTGCGAAAGGTCTCGAGAAAGAGATGGTAAAGATATGAAAATGATGACAGGAATGAATTTAGGATAATTGAAATAACAAAATTACAATTAATTAATTAAATATTTATAACATTTAAAATTATTCAAGTTAATTATTTTAAATTAAATCTTTGATTAATTAACATCACTATCAGCTGGCCGTTTTCGGAGGTTCCGGATAAAAAGGAGATAAACATTGAGCCACTTAGTGTTGTGTTCAGTAATCAGGCATTATTTGCCCGATTCAGATTCGGACTAAGACACCATATGACTCTTAATTGTAAGGCAATTGGCTGTGATTATTGTAGAAATTAAGTTAATGGCCTAAGACTTAGGCCATTGACTTGTTGAAAAAACATTGTACAAATTAAGTTAGTCCTAAATTATCAATATTAATTTGAACAAATACCATATTAAATAACTAATGTACTGTGAAAAACTCCTTAAGAAAAAGTTTGATCCCTTGGATTACTACAGTACCGTATCTTTGGATACTGTAGTGCACCTACAACTGTACTACACTTCAAAAGTAAATAAAAACACAATCACAATACTGTATTTTAATTTCTGGTCAATCTAGGGATAACAATTCTGGAGCAGTTTTGATAATGATTTTCTTATGTCGTAACTGGAATGAGCAAGGAAGGGAAATTTGATGTATTTACGGTCCTTCTTGGCAGAAATTGTTGGTGGAGCTGGATCTAACTTTGAACTTAAGAATTTATTTAATTGTTTAATTGTAAATGTGTTTAGGGAACTGATTATGAAAATATTTCCCTAGAAATGAAGCTTCATTATGAAAAGCGAGCCAAGTGGAAGTGGTGGAATATGCTCTGTGTCTTTATACTATTAATTTTGTAGATGTAAGGAATATAACTGCGAAAGTTGATGCCTAGCCTGGTAAAAGTAGGCTTATGATAAACTCCAGTGGAAAGGATGGTGAAGTGGTTGGTAATTAAAACATCTAAAAACGGTAGTTGATTGTCCTTTTTCCACTTCAGAGGCGAATTTAATATTTGGATGCTGAGAGTTAAGATAATTAGAGAACTTTTGTATGTGGGAGGGATCTTTAAAAAACAAGAACGTGTCGTCCACGTATCTACGATAAAAAAAATTGGTTTGAAATCAAGGGGGCACAGGTCTAGCCATATTTATTCATGGTAACATAAGAATGCATTTGCATAAGAGAAGCCGAGTGGGGAACCCATTGCTACGCCGTCAATTTGAGTAAATAGTTTATCTTTAAACGTGATTTCCAATAGAGAAGAAGCAAAAGCTTGTTTGTTAAGTCCGGTGGAAAAATTCGTGGAGTCATTACTATTGTCTAGTATGAGTTTGGTGGTTTCTTGTAGTGGTATGTTAGTGAATAGGGATTAGACATCGAAATTAGCCAGAGTGCCAGGGGCTTCAAATTTTGAAGAGGAAATTTCTTTGACAAATTCAGCTGAATTATCGAGTGTAATTATTTTTAGTTATAGGATTAATCAACGGTATTAAGAACAGCAGTATTATAGTTGTGAGTACCTATAAATGAAATTATTGGTCTAATGGGAGTATTTTTTTTGTGCACTTTAGGGACTCCATAGCGATAACCTGGTTTTGTACCAGCGGCATAAAGATTGTTGGTGAATTCATCATTAATGGTGCTTTTAATCTTTCTTAATAACCAACTTAGTTTGTCCTCATATTTAAGTATTAGATATTGGTAGTTACATTTTTATAACATTCTCGAATAACTAGTTTAGTAGATACGTTCGTTTTTATATCCACAAGGTTTTTAATGTCTTATATCTTTTATATTTTCTTATATATATATTTTCTTCATTTGTTTTAGATTTATTTCTTTAGATATATGATCTTCATTTTAGATCCACTGAAGATGGAGAATTGAGTTTCTGAAACGTTTGACAATAAAAATGTTCGTCACAGCATTGGTGCTATTATTTATCATATATATATATATATATATATATATATATATATATATATATATATATATATATATATATATATATATATATATTATATATATATATATACTGTCAGCCCCCGCCGAACACGACCGTTACATTCCTGAGTCCATCGTGCACGACAAATTTCGTGTTGGGCGAATAACAGGTTCAATAGGAAAAAATAGGTTACGTTCCCAGATCCTCTTTTTTGGGGGGTTTAAAAAAAAAAATTTCTACTATTTTATGCCTTCACTTCATCCCATGCATACTTGATGTCTTGTATATTGTGCGGACCGTGGCCTCATGCAGCCCAAACTTTTTGCCAGTTACTGTCCTTCCTTGGCCACTATCAACCATGCCAATTAAATCCATCTTCTCTGCTAAGGTCAACACTTTTCTCCTCTTCTTCTCACTTGACCCTGGAGTAGATTTAGCTGAACGCTTGGAAGACATAGTGAGCACGAGAGCAGCACGACTACACACAACAACAACAACACGAGAGAGAGAGAGAGAGAGAGAGAGAGAGAGAGAGAGAGAGAGAGAGAGAGAGAGAGAGAGAGAGAGAGAGAGAGAGAGAGAGCACGTGTGCAGGACTAACTGAGGCGAGACTGAGCGAGTCCACTGTGCTTGGTGGGGAAAGTCTTGATCTGGATCTGGATCTTCACTTCCAGGCTGCCCATGCGGGAATAAGCAGAGCCCACCAAAATAGCGCACAACATCCAGCACGAAATTCAAATCGTGTTATCGCAAGTCAAAGTCGTGTTCGGCAAGCCATGGGATATTTTATAGTAGATATATATATATATATATATATATATATATATATATATATATATATATATATATATATATATATATATATATATACGTATACATATATATATATATATATATATATATATATATATATATATATATATATATATATATATATATTGTCGACCCTCGATTTAATGGATCCCAATTTAACGGACTCTGTCTGCTAACGGAGATGATCTGCTTTGTACCAGCGGCGTAAGGATTGTTGGTGAATTTATCATTAATGGTGCTTTTAATCTTTCTTAATAACCTATTTAGTTTGTCCTCATATTTAAGTATTAGATATTGGTAGTTGCATTTTTATAACATTCTCGTATAACTAGTTTAGTAGATACGTCCGTTTTTATATCCATAAGGTTTTTAATGTCTTATATCTTTTATATTTTCTTATATATATATTTTCTTAATTTGTTTTAGTTATTTCTTTAGATATATGATCTTCATTTTAGATCCACTGAAGATGGAATATTAAGTCTCCCAGACGTTTGACAATAAAAATGTTCATAACCGCTATTATTTATCATATATATATATATATATATATATATATATATATATATATATATATATATATATATATATATATATATATATTGTCGACCCTCGATTTAACGGACCCCGATTTAACGGACTTCGGATTTAACGGACTCTGTCTGCTAGCAGACAATCAACCCAGATCCAGACTAAAATCAGTTAGTGTAAAAGAAAGTCCGGTAGGTGGCGGTCGCGTCGATAACATAATCCGTTAAAATTTAGGGTGAAACGCCTAACTTTTGGGAAATACAATATAAAAACCTTATATAACCAAACCTAACATAACCTAATCATAACCATAACTTAACGTAACCTAACCATAACCAAACATAACATAATTAACCTAACATAACTTGAAAGTTTCTTGCCAGGTAAACAATGGTGAGCACTGCCTGAAACCTTCACAGATGTGTTGAGTATACTATGTATAGTATGTGCGACTTCATATTTATATCGATATCGTCCGAGAAGTAGGTATGCAGATTTACCCAAATACTTTTTGGCTTACCTTAACCTAAGTTGTATGTACAATATTACAGTTCCACTCAAGAGGGAAGCATCTGGGTGCAGCCATTAATCTTTATGCTTCATCTACAATCAGCTGATGTACCTAGGCCCCGCCTCCCTCCTCCTAGGCTCTAGTGTTGAAACCCCCATGGCATCTAATAAATGTGCGTAGCTAGGTTAGGTTAGATGGGGTTAGCCTACTAATTTTGAGGCACGAACTATTTATTTCTAAGCAAAGTACGATGCTTTTTCATTTCGAGAAACCTAATCCTAATCTTAACCCTAACCCTACCCCAACCTAACCCTAACCTCACCCCAAACTAACCTAACATTGCGGGACTGTAACCAGATACTGATCTTACCTACTGAGGTGGTGGATATACAAAAATTGAAACAAATAGTTTCCAGAAATTTATATATATTGCATGATATTCTGCATCCTTAATTCTATCTGACATGTTAAGTATTATCCTCGGAAGAAGATGCTACACACACTTATTAGACTCCATGGTGGTTTCAACACTGATACAGATTAAAGATTAATGGCTGCACCCAGACGCTTCCCTTTGACTCGGAGTAAACATTGAGTGCATCTGTAAATACTGTACATAGAACTTAGGTTAAGGTATGCCAAAAAGTATTTTGGTAAATCTGCATAAATACTGCTCGGATATTGATATAAATATGAAGTCGTACACACTATACATAGTGTACTCAACACATCTAAGAAGGTTTCAGGCGGTGCTCACCGTTGTTTACCTGGCAAAACATCTTTCAAGTTATGTTAGGTTAATTATGTTAGTTTAGGTTATGGTTAGGTTACGTTAGATTATGATTAGACTAGGTTATGTTAGGTTTGGTTCAGTTAGTTTTGGTTATATAAGGTTTTTATATTTTATTGCCCAAAAGTTATGCATTTCACCCTAGATTATTTTTCTGGATTGCCATATTATGGCCTTTAACCAAGCAACGGACTTTTTACATTAACGGACAGGGCTTCCTCCGCATTAGTCCGTTAAATCGAGGATCGACAGTATGTATGTATATATATACATATATATATATATATATATATATATATATATATATATATATATATATATATATATATATATATATATATATATATATATACTGTCATACCCCGCCGAACACGAGTTCACCATGCACGAAGCTCGCGTTTACACGAATAGGTAAAATATCCCTTGGCTTGCCGAACACGACTTTGACTCGCGATAACATGATTTGAAATTCCCACCGGATGTTGTGTGCCATTTTGGTGGGCTCTGCTCATCCCTGCATGGGCAGCCTGGGAGACAAGATCAAGATCAAAATCAAGACCTCCCCCACCAAGCACAGTGGACTCGCCCAGTCTCGCCTCAGTCAGTCCCTCACACATGCTCTCTCTCTCTCTAGTGTTGTTGTTGTGTCTAGTCGTGCTGCTGTCGTGCTCACCATGTCCTCCAAGCACTTGGCTCCATCTACTCCAGGGTCAAGTGAGAAGAGGAGGAGGCAAGTGTTGACCCTAGCGGAGATGGATGTGATTGGCATGGTTGACAGTGGCCAAGGATGGACAGCAACTGACAAGAAGTTTGGGCTGCATTAGGCCACGGTCCGCACAATATACACGACACGTGAAAAAATCAAGCAGAGTGTGTTTGCTGATGTTTCCAGCAAGGTGGCTTCTGTGAGCCGACGCAATAGTAAAAAGATTTTAAACCCCCAAAAAATGAGGGTCTGGGAACGTAACCTATATTTTCCTATTGTTATTCGCCTAACATGAAATTTGTCATGCACGATGGGCTCAGGAATGTAACAGTCGTGTTTGGCGGGGACTGACATATATATATATATATATATATATATATATATATATATATATATATATATATATATATATATATATATATATATATATATATATACTCATCCCTCGGTTTAACAGACTAAAAGGGGGGAACATCGGGCCGGTAATGCCGATTGTCTGTTAGTACCGATAATCGGAATCTACGGTATGAATACCCAGGTTACAGCTAATATTAACAATTACGTTACGAAAGACAGAATAATAAATACAGTACTGTACTAACAGTGTAAAATACCTGTACACTGTAAATAT
>JAXIVD010000125.1:85000-232500 GCA_036785275.1 Cancer borealis | reverse complement strand
AGCCATTTTATTAAATTTTGAGTTGAAGAGGGTGTAAAAGTGTAAGGTGTACGAAATGTTATGTAGGTAGTAGCAGAAGTTTTCTTTAGAGGGCAAGCTGCAGCTGCTCTCTTGTGTAAATGAGATACTAAGAGAACCGAGGAGAGGACACGGGGAATCACTCAGTCTGCAGCACTGCCTACATCCCCGTAAATACCTCTCCTAGAGTATTCCACCGGGTGACAGGTGTCTACTGCCTACTCCATATAAATGCGTTTAGAAGATTTGTAGTTAGTAGATCATGCCCAAAACTCATATATAGTGACAATGCCACCAATCCTCCCAATAATTCAAATAAGAAAATTAGGGGTTACAAGCACATTTGGGAATTTTCAGTTGGATTATTGAAATAAACAAATTTGTTAGAAATTAACTTATCTATGAAGGTAAAATACAGAGGAGAAACGGTTCCTTTGATTTAAAATTTAGGCATGTATTCACAGTCTGACGAATTCAGGCCAGTCGCCACAACAGCTATTTATTTTCCCTTTCCACCATGAGACACGGATCAGATGACATCTCCAGCTCTCCGCCCCTTCTCTTCCAATACCATCAATATAGTCTACAGACTTCCTATAAGAACCTTTGTGGATTTTAAGCTTAAATTCAACTGTACATATTGTACATAGCAGCCATGTTTATTTTTGGCTAAGGTTAAATAGCCATAGTCCTCTAGCCTTCCAAAAAGCCTCTGCCAAAAGAATCTGATTCACCAGCCCCAAGCCATCACCTATAAACCACCTGAATCAAAGATAAGTACATTGAATTTTCTAGAAAAGGAATTAGACGTCAAAAAGATTTAGGATCCTAATACCATATTCTTAGTTGTTTCGTGTTCTCATCTTTTTAAACAGATGGAAACGTCACACCAGCTGTTAACAAGTAAGTGGTGTTGAATCATCATAAAACTGAGGTGAACATATTATCTAGACTTTAATTTTGCTGATTATAATTCTGAATTAGTTCACTGAGGGTTTAGTTACCATAGAGGTGTTGGCATAGAGATTAGAGAGTGAGATGAGGATCAAGGGTTTTTAGAGACCAGGAAGGTGTGAAGGAGAAGATCATTAGAGGTGTTGGCATAGAGATTAGAGAGTGAGATGAGGATCAAGGGTTTTTAGAGACCAGGAAGGTGTGAAGGAGAAGATCAGCAAGTTTAATGATGATAGTGGGAGTACTATTGGTAAGAACAGGAGGAAAGACTGTAAGATTAGGAATATGACAGGGTTAAAAAAAAAACAGCTAGCGTAGATAAAAGGATTAAGGATATTAGAATATATTATACAAACAGCTGTGGTATTAAAACAAGATGGATTTATTGAGAGGACTTGCGAGTGTAGAAAAGTTTGATGTTATTGCTATCACGGAAACAGGGTTGGACTCAGCAGTAAAAAACTTTGCAACAGAATTTGAAATAAACGGATACAATGTGTATCATAAAGATAGAATAGGCAGGGAAGGAGGAGGGATAGCAATATACATGAAGTGAAGGACATGATGAATAGTTATATAAGTAGCGAGATGAAATGGGATGTCAACAGCGAATCAATATGGGATAGAGCTTATTAATAGGAAGGAGATGCTAATCATAGGTAATATCTATAGACCACCTAATCTATCTAGATAGGCATCCACACTATTATTTCAGGAAATTAATGCAGCAGCTAAGTATAGAAATGTGCGTATTATGGCGAATTACAGAAATGTAGATTGGACTTATATCGCTGGAGATCACAAATCGGATGACTTTATTAACATAATTCAAAATTATTTTCTTAAGCAGATAGTGAGTGAGCCCACTAGAGAGGATAGTATTCTGGATTAAGTTATAATAAATAGAGATAACTTAGTCAGCAATATGGAAATAGGTGGAATTTTAGAGGGATATCAAGATTCCTCCCAATAAAGTATAGGTACCAGACTTTAGGAGAGCAAATTATGAAGGATTAAAGAAATATTTGGGTCAGGTATGTCAGGTAAGAGGCTGGGATGGTGTGGCTCAGGAAAGCATGGAGCAGATCATCCAGGAGGTGTGAACAATGCCTCGCAGCAGGAAGGGGGATTTAGTAAGCTGTGGTCAGGTCAGGCTCCAGCTGTTTGCCCACATCAAGGAAGTGAGGTCCATTATTTGGATTAAGTTCATATAGAGGGGAAGGTAAATGGCAGGAAGTGGTCAGATAATGACAGGCAGAAAAGTGTGGAGAATGAGTATAATGAATAAGTTAGCGTGTTGTTGATAGGACAAAAAATGTTTATCCCTAACAGATGTATAAGGTCAAATAGAAATTATCCAAAGTGGATGACAGATAGATTAAAACACTTAATAGGGATGAAAAGAGGGATATAGTACAAAAGATTGAACGGAGAGATACACTGCATTAACTAAGTTAATCAGGAAATAAATAAGAAAAGCAAAGAGAATACGAAATGAGAATAGCTAAAAATGTATGACTAAAAATAAGGATAGAATAAGCCCATTAAAAAAAGGATGATGGAATGATAGAAAATAGCGAAGATATGAGCAAAGTATTAAACCATGATTTCTTATCTGTATTTACACATGAGAACTTAAAAACATTACCTAATGCAGACCAAGTGTTCAAGGGTAGAGCAGACGAAAGATTGACGAACATTAACATAACAAGTCAGCAGTTAATTCAAAAGATAGATACGCTTAGGTTTAATGAAACACCGGAAGTATATGAAATATTTCCTCACGTATTAAAGGTGTAAGAACATAATTAGTGTAACACTAATGGATATATCTAATAAGTCAATAGCCTCAGGAGACATACTTAGTTTGTGGATAAAAGTATGACGAGTACTGTATTTTACGGCTTGCAAGACGCACTTTTTTTCCTAAAATATACCATGTAAAATACTTGTGCGTCTTCCAAGACGAATGTTGTTGTATTGGCTCTCCCGATAGGGACGTGGATTTGTATGATGTCATTACATTATGAGGTTAACTTAACTAACTATTAAAATCAGCCTTTTATATGATATAATCTCAGTACTTGCTTGTTACAAGTATTTCCAATACCATAAACCTTCCTGGAGCCAAGCGGGAGCCATTCCTCTCGAGTGATGAATGTAAACAAACTCTTATGTCGGGGACTGTTGTGGTACCACAGCCTACGCGGACCCAACAAATCCCCAACCACAACAACAACAATTGTTTCAGTGTGTATTTACCAACGGTAGTTGTAATTACCTAGTTGTACATTTGTGGTGAGTGCTCCAGCAAACTTGTGGTGAGTGCTGAGACAATAGATAGTTTAAGAAAAGGTTACATACATTCATGGATATGGTGAAGCTGTTTTTGTGTGAGAATTACTTCTTTTTTTCTAAAAATTTATCTCCAATATTAGGGTGCGTCTTCCAAGATGCAGCGTCTTGTAAGCCGTAAAATACGGTAATTACCGGTCAATTAGTCTGACATCAGTAATAGGTAAAATGTTAGAGTCTATTATTTCCGAGAAAGTATGTCAGCATCTAGATCAATATGAATTAATTATGGATTCTCAGCATGGGTTCACTATAGGTAAATCGTATCTCACTAATCTTGTATCTTTTTATAGGCCAGTCTATAAGGCAGCAAATAAGAGCTTAAACTATGATGTAATATATCTATATTTCAGCAAGGCATTTGACAGGGTGCCTCATCAGATACTGTTGACGAAAGTTAAGGCCCACGGAATAGGTGGTGAGGTCTAAAATTGGATTAAAATGTGACTTAGTGGCAGGGAACACAGGTCCCCCAGGGGTGATAAGTAGCAACATTAGTAAATTTGCAGATGACACTAAGATACGGAGACAAATCAGTTCGGAACAAAAAGCTATGGTATTACAGGGTGAGCTAAACAGAATGCATAAGTGGGCAGTCAAATGGCAGATGGATTTTAATATTAATAAGTGTAGTACACTTTACGTAGGTAGACACAACACAAGAAATATATATACCCTAGACGAACTAGACATAGGTACCATATATACTGGACTATAAGGCGACTGGTTATATAAGACGACCCCCAACTTTCGAGGAAAAAATTTGGTTTTGATCTATTATCGCTATGTTAGACGACCCCCTTTCTCATGGTAAGGTTCACTGTTCACCCGGCCTTAATTTATTACTCCAACAATTACTTCCAACACTAGTTGCTCAAGATGTAAGTAGTTAAAGGAATTAAAAAACTACATATTGTACGTATATTACTTTTACTAAACAATAGACTGAATTTTTCAAAACGTAAATAAACATTATTATAAACATCAGCACTGCCATGTTCTAATGCCTTGTTTCAACAATTGCCTCAAACATTTGAAACATAGCTATTTAATTAAAAACCTTCAAAATCATCTTCATCTGATACAGTAAGCATGTCAAATATATCTTTAGATACATGTTCAAGGGTATCATCATACGGGTCAAATTCTGCATCATCTGGGTTGTCGTCTGCAGCTTCATCACTAGTGTCGCCCGCCATCTCGGTGTTGTGGCCCGTACGTGACGTTATCAATAAACATTCAACACCCATAGAGTTAGAGTGGGCCCGCACGCATGTGTATGTGTGTGTAGGTATATATATATATATATATATATATATATATATATATATATATATATATATATATATATATATATATATATATATATATATACATATATGTATGTATATTATGCATACACGTGTGTGCATGCGGAATTAATTCCAAGGTACAGTGGCGCTGAATATTCATCATGGAGTTATAGGTTTGTGTTTTATTCTCGGTGTATAAGACGACCCTTAGATTTAGAAGCCTTAAACTTGGCAAAAAATCTCGTCTTATAGTCCAGTATACATGGTAAATCAAATTCTGAAAAAGAGGTAGGAGCGTTGGTAAGTCAGGACCTGAGATCTAGAGAGCAGTGTATTAGTGCCAGGAACAGAGCTAACAGGGTACTGGGTTTTATCGCCAGGAGCGTAAGTAATAGATCAGCAGATGTAATACTAAGACTTTACTAAGCCTTAGTTAGGCCTCATTTAGATTATACTGAGCAGTTCTGGTCTCCGTACTATAGAATGGATATTGATAAGCTAGAAGCAGTGCAAAGAAAGATGACTAATATGATTCAGGGGATAAGGAACTTAACTTACAAGGATAAATCTAAACACCACAATCTACACTCTTTAGAAAGACGTAGAGTAAAGGGAGATCTGATAAAAGTTTAAATGAGTCAAGGGTTACAAGGGGACATAAATAAGGTTCTAAGAGTCAAGGAGCAAGTAAGAACACGATGAAATGATTTGCAGCTAGACAAGTTCAGATTCAGGAAAGATATAGGTAAAAAAATGGTTCACTAATAGGGTAGATGAGGAGTAGAACAAACTCAGCAAGCATGTGGTAAATGCTGGGACAGTAAGCACTTTTAATAAAAGACAGATGGGAAGTGCTAGATGCACAGGAGCAGCCTTGTGTAATGACTAGCCTTTTGCAGCCTCCTTATTTTTCTGTTCTTATATCACCTTTAGCTACAGATAAGTTACCCTTATACAACCATAATTTATACTTTGTGGTTTGTTTGTCTAAATAAAAGAGAGAGAGAGAGAGAGAGAGAGAGAGAGAGAGAGAGAGAGAGAGAGAGAGAGAGAGAGAGAGAGAGAGAGAGAGAGAGAGAGAGAGAGAGAGAGAGAGAGAGAGAGCTGCTAACACATGAAATTATCAAATGATAAAATAAAGAAAACTCAGGTTTTAAAGCTTAGAGTTTTCAATAGTAAATACAAAAAAGATATCTTCTATAACACAATAAATGGAGAATGTATAAAATCGTTTCAATATACAAGTCAAAATATATAATACCTTCAGAGAGGAAAGTTTTGGGAAGTGCTTTGAGCAGCCCTTCATAGAACAGAGCCAGCGTTTACCCCCTTGTGGCGAGGGCTCACACTGCAGCAAATCTATGTGAATACCAAGTTCTTCTAAGGCCTTATTGGCAACCTCATCAGACACTGCAAGTAGAGTAAAAATTAACCTCTGTGGAATCCAAACTTTCAATGTTCTGCTCTTTCTTGATGGCAACAATAGGTTACAATTTCCTTCTTCAATGATAGTGCATATTTTATTCAAAATATCGTATTTTACCTTCTTTCTATGTTTACCAGTATTACCTACACAAAACGTCAAAGGTCAACAACTATTCAGAGACCAAATAAACATTTATCTATCTATAGTCTCTGACACCTTGTTAACTCAAGAAACCTTTGTCAAAGGTGAAGGCCTCAGCATATGAATCTACACCTCTCCTCATCCACACATTCCCTCCTTGCTTGTTCAAACCTTCCCCTACATCAGCAACTCTTTAATGCATGTACTCTTTAACCCTATCCTTCCATCATATAAATGGCCCACCTCTCCTACTAGGGCCCTCAATCTCATTCGCACACAATTTCTTCACATACCCTTCCCTTTTCTTTCTCTCAAGATTAACAAACCACCTCAAAGTTGTTTTATTATTTACCCATTCCACTACACCTCACTTCATTCGTAAACGTATTTAATTTCACCTATTCTACTAAGCCACACCACTCCATTTGCACTGGTTCACATGCCATATCTTTCATGCACATTCATTGCTCTCGACCTCCCATCTTGTCATGCCACATGTTCCTCTCAGATAACCAATTTCCACAGCACAAACTATTCACTGGTGTGCCCTATTCAATATCTAAGTCTCTGATCAATACGACAATGTTGGCAGAAGAATGCTGTTCCATAAACCTCTTATTCTTTCCTCTCATTACCCTTGCAAGTGATCCTATAACACACCTGCCTCTTACAGCCTTCTCTTTTATTTCTCCTTCTATCTCTCCATGTTCACATAGCATTGTTCCCAAATACTTATGCTTTCACTTCCTCCATTCTCTCTCTCCTCCGAAAACTACCTCACACCTTCCAACTATTGGCACACTCTCCCTATAAGGTGTATTAAAGTCAACCACCTCTACTTCTCTCCTTTCAAAAGCCATCACCTTACTTTTCCCAGTATTCACTTTTAGCTTCCTTCTCATACATACACTATAAAACTCATTCCCCATTCTCTGAAAATCCTCTTCACTCTATGCAAACAATAGGTCATCTGCAGACAGACATGCCACCACCAGCTAACCCATTCCATCCATCTGCAATCTTGCACCTATATTGCCACCCATAGCTTTTATTTATATCATACACTCACCCATTAAAATATAAAACAGCCATGGCGACATCACACATCCTAGTTTCATTTCCACTCCTATAGGAAAAGTCTCACTTTGCTCTCCATCCACTCTCACAGATGCACTGGCTTGCCTCTCTTTAAAATGCCTTAACGCCTCTCAATAACTACCCTCCAACATTATACATTTTCAGCAAATTCCAGAGAGGTTCTTTATTAGCTATCATATTCGCCGTGTTAAGGTGTTATGGTATGCATACCTTGTCTTAGTTAGACTCTTTTATAGTGATAACAGTCTGGTATATAGATTGAATAGAGATTTTCACCTCAGCTTTCAAACATCTCCCTCCTTACTTAACTGCAAATAAAATCTCCCACCAATGTTACCTTTTTACTACTTCCAATTATCTTTTTCAGACTCTCTAGGGTATCTTCTATTATTTTCTATCTATCATTTTCTTCAGGTTGTTCATCAATTTATATATTGTATTTACGGCTTTTCTTTCTCCTCTTTCTTTAATATTTGCCAGTTGTATTTCTTTTAATCTTTCCCCATATGTAGGTATTCCAAATCTGCCACCATTTAGTTGCTATTCTTTGTATTCTTTCTAATTTCAACACGTTTTTTTTAATGAAGAGGACAGTATTACTTCTGCATATTCCAGTTTTGGTCAAATCATTGTAGGTATAACTTTTCTCATCAAATCTTTATCTAGGAAGCCATTCGTTATTTCAAAGCATCATGAATTTGTCACCAGATATTATATTCATCTCTGGTGATAAGTTGTCCTGTATCATCACTCCCAAATCTTTCTCTTTTTTTTCTATTGATATAATATTCTATCCTAATTCATATGTTCATGTGGGTCTTATTCCACTCTTCCCATACATGGCATTCTCTTAGTTATCTCAAGTTCTATATTTTTTTCTATATAGCTAAGCTACATCAGGGTCCCATCAACCACTCAACATTTCATTCACTTCTCTAATATGAATTAATATCCATTAGTCTGAAAATATGATGCTCTTCACCAAAG
Source organism: Cancer borealis (assembly GCA_036785275.1). Taxonomy (NCBI): domain Eukaryota; kingdom Metazoa; phylum Arthropoda; class Malacostraca; order Decapoda; family Cancridae; genus Cancer; species Cancer borealis. The sequence continues at coordinate 224,229 of JAXIVD010000125.1, read as the reverse complement.
GTTCCAACAAATCTGAGAAAACTTAACTCACCAGTAGATATGTCTAGATTTTCTTCATTGACATCCTCATCACTATGGTGATTTGCCGAAGAAGATGGTGAATGGGCCGAGGTCTGGAGGAGGTCCGGCAAGACCAGCGATGAGGCTGAAAGTTTATCAAGAACAGAGGGAACGGAGACCATGGTAGGTGGAGCCCCAGGTCTCAGGGAGACTCCAACACCCTCTGTTTTCACAACTGCAAAAAAAGGATAACCAATGGAAACATGTTTATAAAGTGCAAAGATAGTATGAATTTATCCTCTCTCTAAAGAGCAAAACAAATGTGAGAAATGCATTATGTACAATCTTTCCGGTGTTTAAAGACATTCTAGGGACTTTGTGTTTGTAAGAATGTATGTAAATGAATGTAATGTTCGTTTTTGGATAAAATATCTCAATTTATGAATTTTCTATTTACGAAACTCATTCGTTTTTGTAGGACCACAAGCATTTCTTTATTTTCAAACAGTTCTATGCAATTAAATAAACTCCAAAACTGCATCAACTATATGAAGTTCCAGAAAACTATCAAAAAACAAAAACTGACAAATAGTCTCCCATGTGGCAGGGGCTACAAGGATTCTACCACCATAATCCCTGGTTTTTAAAAGGTGACAAAAGGGATGGAGCTAGGGGTCTGGGAAGCCCCTCTGTGTACTCTTCTATGAAAAGACAAAGTGTGTTAGGGTGCCACCATGTGTGTTAGTCCTCTGGGGTTAGGCAAACGACCCGTCACACAGAATGAAGTTTATTGTAGTAATGATCCAGGAGAGAGAGCAGCTCTCTCTCCTGGATCATTACTACAATAAACTTCATTCTATGTGACAGGTCGTTTGCCTAACCCCAGAGGACTAACACACATGGTGGCACCCTAACACAAAAGTGCAGATGGGGAATGGGGAAAGTAATATCACCACGAACCCTGAAGATTGGCTCTCTGAATGTGTGTGGATGTAGTACCTTTGATGGTAAAAGGGATGTATTGGAAGAATGTTTGTGGAGCATAAGTTGTGTTAGCATTGAGTGAAACTTACCTAAAAGGGAAGGGTGAATGTGAGGTTGGGTGTGTGAGTGGAAGGATGTCAGGTGTGACCAGAGGGAGAGCAAGGGGGGAGTGGCCTTAATGGTGAGTCTGGCAATGAGACAGTGTGTGGTGGAATGGAAGGAGTTGTCATCAAGGCTGATGTGGGTTGAAGTAAAGCTTGGTAGAGAGTTCTGGGTATTTGTGTCTGCATATGGTCTTGGTAGTGGGATGTATGTAATAGAAAAGGAAGCCTTTTGGAATGATTTGGATGACTGTTTGCAGTTTTGGAGTGAGTGCGAGCATTGTATTGTTAGGAAATCTAAATGCTCTTGTTGGTGATGAGGTAGTTGAACACATGTTTGGTAGAGTAAAATTAAAATGGAAAAAGAATGATAGAATTATGTGAAGAGAAAGAGTTGGTTGTTAGAAACACATTGTTCAAGAAGAATAAATACAAGTAAACATGGATGAGACAAGATAATTGAAGGATAGTAGATGTAGCAATGATGCACTATGTAGTTTTTTGAGGAATGTAAAAGGACGAGTTTGATGTGAGAGTTTTGAGAGGAGGAGGAGGTAAGTCCAACCATTTCTTTGTGGAGGGAAAGCCGAGATGAAGTGGGTGAAGACTAGATGAGTGGAGGAAGCAAAGAAAGTTCTGAAAGTGAATGAGTTAAACAAAAAAGAGAAAATGGTAAAGTATCAGAATAGGAATACAGATGAGTACATTGTGGTGAGAAAGAGTGTGAAAATTATGTGGAAGAGGAATGGCAGCTGTTTAACAGTGCCGTGCTAGGATGTACATTTTCTATATCATTAACCGTTGGCGCCAGTAGGCTTATGGAGACACAGATGGATTTGCCTCGCCTGTTATTTGGCGTAGGTTTTCAGATTTTTTATAGTGACGCCTCAAATGTTTACGTTCTCTCTTGATTATGTTGAGAACATGCGAGACTAACTGTTACTACAGCTTCAGATGCATATAAACGTTGTAAGTCCCGTTTAAGGACAGTATGGCATCAATTTGGGTAGTCTTTGGCCACTCAGTGGTGATATCAAAGAATGAAAAGTGGTCAGCAAATAACGGGGATTCGAACCCGGGACCCTAGGCTCGCATACCCGAGCGCTAGACCACTATATATAAGAAGTGTGAGAGGTGGAGTGAGAAAGGTGAGTCAATGTTGGCTGTAGCAGAAATGAGGTATGCTCATGGAGTGTGGCTGTAGAAGAAGGATGAGGTGTAATAAGAGAGATAAAAGGAAAAGAGAATTCAAGCAAAAATCATTGTGTGTGTTGCAAAACTAAGTGTAGATGTTTTGGAAGGAGGTACAGAGGGTAAGGAAGGAAATATCTGGAAATGAAGAAAGGTTGAAAACAAAGGATGGTACAATGATGGTTGAAAATAAAGCAGTTACGGAGAGATGGGCTGATTATTTTGAAGGAATGTTAAAAAGTAGAGGAAAATAGAGAGGCTGAGATTGCTGCAATGGGAAGGGAAAAATGGAATGAAAGTGTCAGGTTTGAACAGATCACATATCACAAAAGTGGAAGTAAAAGGGGCAGGAAAGGAAGTGAAAGCAGGGATACTGCAGGGTTAGATGGGTGTGCTATAGAATGTTTGAAAAGTGATGGTACAAGTGTGATTGAGTGGTTAGTAATATTGTTAAATGTGTATTTTATGACCAGAATGGTACCAGCTAACTGGACGAGTGCATGGTTAGTTACTTTGTATAAAGGTAAAGACAATAAGTATGAGTTTGCTATTTTTAAGGGTATAAGTCTGTTGATTGAAGTAGGTTAGGTACTATATGGTAAGGTATTGATAAAGAGAACCAGAAAGGCTACAGATGTAATATGTGAGGAGCAATATGGCTTTAGAAGAGGGCGAAGCTGTGTGGATCAGTTGTTTGCAGTGAGACAAGTGTGTGAAAAGTTGTTGGCAAAAGCAAAAAAAAAATATTGAGGCTTTTATGAACTTAATATGGATGGTGTGGTAGAAGTAAATGTGAGAATGTTAGGTAAGGGTCTCAGTTTGGTCAATTCTGATAATAGAGTGGAAGATAAATCAGCTACATTTTGCAGATTATATGGCTTTAGTGGCAGATTCAGAAGAGAAATTGTGTCAGTTGGTGGAGGAATCTGGACGCGTGTATGAGAATAGGAGTATATTAATTAAATGTACAACAGGGGTTCATGGTAAAAGGCTGAATATTGAATTGAATGTTGAATTGCTTGAGGAGATGAAATGCTTTAAATATTCTATGGTCCAAGATTATTGTAGATGGAGTAATAGAGACAGAGCTGAAGTCTAGGATCAATGATGTAAGAAAAGTGTTGGGAGGAATGAAGGTTTTTTTATTGTAGAGCGATGGTGATAAATGTAAGAAGGTTGTATGAAGGAGTAGCTGTGCCCACTGCACTATATGGGGATCAAAGATGGAGCATGGCAATAGCAAAGAAGATATTTAATGTAATGGAGATGAGATGCCTGAACAACACATTTGGATAGAGTTGACTGATCGAGCAGAGCAATGTGTGTTGAGGTGGTTTGGACACATGGAGAGAATGGAGGAGGACCAGTTGGTGAAGAGAATAATAGGATCTGATGTGAGAGGTGTGAGGTTGAGGAAGCTCACGAACGGGATGAATAGACACTGTGAAAAGAGCGTTCCATTATGGAGGAATGTCTGTGGAGCAAGGAAGGAAGATTGTGCATTATAGAAGTGAAGAGCAATGGTGAATGCATAGTTAATGATGCAACATTGACGACCCTTGCAATAGGTTCTCATGCATCTGGTCTAATCCTTGGATCATATCACATGCAAAGAAGGAGAGGGCATAAGTTAAATATGAAATGGCAGGGGTAAGCTTTAGGATTCTGTTGTGGATACGACCCCCTTCCTTGTCCCCATTTGTGTGGCTGACCTGACGTACAATGTTTGGGTTGTGCCTAAGGGCAAAGTGAAAGGGGTGTATATGTTTGTACATCAGTGTGTACATACAAGGCTTGTCTTGGCTAACCCTCTTTAGGGGGTTAACAGCCTGGTATATAGAGATAAAATTCATGCTATTCTTTTTTACTTTTCATTAATTTGAGGAGAAAAATGAAACTTTTAATACAAATATGAATTCTGCAGTTACTAACTAAGACAAATTAAATTATGTTACTTATTATGCAATACCAGGCCCAATATAAAACTTGCCACAACACTTAGAATAAGCGTTTTTATGATTGGCATCTACGAGACTTCATCCTGTTCATAGACATCATCTCAATATAATCATTATAAATTGTAAGAATGAAAAAGGTGAAAACTGAAGCCTACAGAAATTGAAAGATTCAGCAAGGTAGGAGACAACTTAATGAAGCAAGTTAGTTATTTACAACTAATGACAAATTACTACTAAAATCTATGTAAAAACACAACAGCCAAACACTCACCAAGAGCCTTGTCAAGCATAGCTGCTTGATCAGTGCATGAGGGCTTGGGTTCTTGTTGCATAATAGGAGTGCTTTCCCCAGAAACCCTGTGTGGGGCATTGCTTGACACTTCACTTTTGACTGTGGTGAGCACAGTGCTGTTCATCGCTGAGGTGACAGGTGCTGGGATGATGACTGGACCTGAGGTAGGTACTGTGGTGAGCAGTGGGGCAGTGCCAATGATTGTTGGGCGAACAGCACTATTGGAGGGGCTGCTTGCCACAATGCGGGTCCCTCCACTTTGGACGGTAGGGGTGGTGGTACTAGAAGCAGTCTGGCGGAGCACTGCTAGCTGTCCTTGCTGGGAGCGTGAGATTGGTGCCTTAACCTCCTGGAAGGCTTGATTGATCTCAAAATTTTGTGGGCCAGGGACAGGCTCTTTGGCCAAGCCCTTGGTTGGCCGCACAACCCCATGCTGGTGCACTTCCTGGATAAGTCGGTGGGCTGTGTGGGCTGACCGTAGCAACTGCTGTGGCGTCAGGCCAAGAGGATCAAGATGAGGCTCCCGGATGCTGGACACAGCACGCACAAGGTCACAAGTGTTAATCTTGAAGACTGTGTGTTCACCATTGGATGAGACAATGCTGACTGATGTGAGGTTTGCACGTCGGTCAACAGTGATGGTGACGTTGGCAGTGCCAGGCTTGTGCTGTAAAGGAATCATTTTGACTGGTGCAAAGGACAATGCTGAGCTTTCCTTGGGGACAGGACCTTGTTGTGTCTTAGCCTGTGAGGTCTGTGGTAGTGTTGACTGGCTTGTAATGAGTGGCCGAAAGATAAGGGCTGGCCTGGTGGTAGCGGCAGAGGTGGCTGTGGGTGTATGGGTAGTGGTAGGGGTAGCAGAGGAGGAAGTCACTGGAGGGCCAATCCTCAGCTGTACCACACCCACAGGAAGCTTCTTGAATTCCCTCCTAGCTCCAGGAATCTTGAGCATCCTTTTGGGAGCAATGCCTGGGGAAGAGGTGGTGGAGGAGGAAGAGCAGAACGTAGTTGAAGTTGTGGTGGATGTAAGTGTAGTCGTGGTAGTGGTGGCACTGCAATTATCTGTTACGATAGAGGTGGCAAGCAAGGGTGTGGAAGTTGCCTTGGACATTAGACAACTGCCAATACTCAGCACTGGCAAAGCCTGAAAGGGGGTTGTTATTAATGAAGTTGTTGCTGTTCTTGTTGTCAATGGATGTAGCAGTGGTAGCTGTTGTGACTGTTGCAATGATTGTTGTTGTTGTTGTGGAGGTGGTGTGGAAGTCAGAATAGCCTGTGGGGGTGGCATGGCAGCGGCTAGAGACAGACCAGTGGTGAGAGAAGCAGCCTTCCCCAAGGCCTCCCTCTTCTCTCGGGGCTCCAACTTCACCAGGAATGTTCCTGGAGAAACACTCCTCTCTAGCTTTGGTACCACCTTGCTCAACCCCTCAAGTGTATCAGTCTCCGCCCCCAGGATCTCCAGTGTGTCATTGGAGGCATCCATAGCCAGGATGCTGGACAGCTTACTATCAATTTCATTGCTATGGCTAGCTAAAAGATCTGGGGGCATTGCAGCCCCCTCCTCACTTTCCTGAGCACCAAAAGGCAGGAAAATAAAATCCTCATCTATGCAGACTGAAGCTGGCCCACCAATTCGCTGAATTCCACTCTTTATGGGAGCTTCATCAAAACCCAAGGGTCGACTAGCCATATTCTCAATCTCCTGAGGACTCATAAGCTTGATGGGCTGGATACTACGCACCATCAGATCTAGATCATCTGAGGTACCATGTCCACCAGATTCTGCTGTTGCTGTTGTCGTCTTAGGACTGCTGACTGACACACTACATTCCATTGCCTCATGGAGAGGAGACTCTGACTCCCCAGTTCCCTCCTGGCCTGGAAGGCCAGCACCATCTTTCTTTTCAGTGGCGACAGCTAGCAACAATTCCTGGGCCTGGCGAGCCCATTCTTCATGTGCCCCAGGCAGCAGCAGCTCCTCAAACAGACCGCGATCCTCCCCTGGTAGGGATGGCAGGCTTTCTATTTTGCGGTTGCCTTGACGGCGATTTGGATCTGTCAACAGCAGCTCCTCAAAAAGACCCTTGTCTACCTGCATCAGAGTCTCCAGCCTCTTGGTAAAACTGTTCCGCCGACTACCGCTGCTGCCACCAAGTCCCTCCTCAGAGAAGGAGAACTGATTTAGCATCACACCAGAGGAGCTGCTGCCCTCACTACCCTCCTGCCCTACCACCTGAAACTGCCCACCGCTCTTCAGGTTAAGGAAGTCGTTCACGTCTACTTCAGACGACTTTATCTCAGGGTCGAAGTCAAAACTGGAGAGGCTGTCACTGCGAGTCTTGAGCCACTCCTCGATGTGCTGCAGATCTGCCCCGAGGTCTGAGGTGTCAACATCATCCTCGGGTGACCTAAGGACCCCGTTCATCACATTATCCCCATCACAATTCCCCATCCCTCCGCTATCACTAATATTGCCGCCATGTTGAGAATTTGTTCCATTACTTAGGGAGGACGGCCTGGATAACTGCGCCACACCCTGCCGCTCACCACCTGCCATGTCACTCCCCCCATTCTTGAGGACGAGCACACGTGTACACTCGCCAGCCCCATCGCGTGAAATGTTTAGGGTTCCGTTGTGTGACATGTGAACCCCCGTCTCGGCGCCGCCTGTGGGGCTCCCGCGAGAAGAACGATCAATGAGAGGCTCGCAGGCTAGCTCCTCATCATAGTGAAGCCATAGCATAGGCCACGCCTATATACCTACAGCGAGTCTACCCAAGGCAAGGCTCTACAGAGGCTCACGAACTAGCAATTGCCTTTGTTTACATATTGGTGCCGCCTTAATTGTTTGTTGTCATAGAATGATAATATGTTAGCAATATCTAAAAACTTAACTCAAGCGACTATGAATGACTTTTTCGAGCATTTATTTCACTTAATTCTGAAGTTTCAAGTAAGGAGTAATGAATTAACTATAATACGAGTTTATGACTCAGTGCCAGTCAAAGAAATATCAATTTTGATATATCTAATAGTTTTGTTACAAATGTTTGCCAAAATTTTAGTCTCCAAACAATAAAAGGAAGATTCTTTTTGATCATCTTATATAATGAATTTCAAATTCTCCAGATATCATTAAATGTTGTAAAAGTATCGTAATACTTATGCACCGTAACGATGAAAGCTCCGTAGATATGGCAAGCGAAAATGTATTACTAATGATGCATCTACTAAACTCGTACAAGGCTGACTGAGCGAATAGTTTATGGTTAAAAATATAATTTAAGAGTAGGTCGGCATAATTCAAACTGTTCTTAAAAGGGCGAGAATGCGACACACCATTTTCTTTTAGTAGAATAGGAGATAATGAAAGAGAAAAAGAGTAAAAATATAGCAGTATAGAAATAAATACGTATCTAGCAGAATAGATTAGAGTAATATTTTCCAGAGAAGATAAGCAAATTAGGTAATCATGACATTTGATGAGTTACCCTTCAAAAACATGCTTTAACATCAAAGGTTATAGAAAACTATAATAGAAATAAACTAATCCCTAACACGATAGACAACCAATCAACCCTTTGTTTTTTTTATTTCCACAATTAGCAGAATTAATTTGTAGTGCTGGAGAAATAAATCGTATTACAGGATGTTCAAATGAAAATAAAATATCATTCCAGTGTTTCACCATAGCTATACAGACCGCATAGCAAGCACATAATAGTTGAGGAATTTAATAACATCCTAAATACATCCTAAATAAATAGATATAATAAATAATGCCAAAATAATATTAATTGGCGACCTTAATATCAACTTACTTAAACATACTACACCTAGCTCACTGATCTCAATATAACTGGATAGGTTAACCATCATGAGTGACATCAAAAAATGGATGGATTGTAAACAATTGAAAATGAATGAAAATAAAACGGAATGTATTGTTATTGGGAAAAAAAAAAAGGTGATGTGCAGAGATTATGTGGATTGCAAAGTCTTGATATCAGTGGTAAAACGGTGACTGTATCTGATAAAGTAACAAGTTTGGGAGTAATTATTGACAAAAACATGAATCTAAATGATCAAATTAATGATGTTGTAAGGAAAGCAAGGTATCATCTGTGGAATATTGGATTTATTAGGAAGTATTTAGATGAAAAAACTGTTAAAATGTTAATTCATAGTCAAGTTATCAGTAGATTAGATTATTGTAATTCTCTATAGGTTAAACTGTAGAATAGGTCCGTGTCACGTACAAACACGAAACCCACATATCAGTTAGAAGACTCGGTAGTGGTTCCAGAAACGTTAAAAAAATGAGGTGCTCACTTCTAAAGCGTTTACATGTGTCGCCAAACTTCGTTTGTTTTCACGAACACGATTTTAAGGAGAAATGTCTTGGTTGGTGTTGCCACAATTTTCCTAATATATTTCAATCTTAATGCTTGTTTTTAGTTTTCTTTTATATTAAAAACAACATATATTATATACATATTTTAAATTATAAGCACTGAAATGATCTCAAACATCTTAATTTCTTCAGATTTATTCGAAATAGATATCATGGTTTCTCCGTATATTTCGCACCGTTTCCATCCTTGACTCCACCTAAGGTGGATTTCTGTTATATTAAAAACCACATTAATAATGTAAATGTTATGTATTTCAACAACTGTCATGATCTCAAACATCTTACTTTCATCTTATTTATTCGAAATGTATATCCTGCTGATTCTGTATTGAAACTACAGCACCCTCCACACTCGTCCTAAGCCCAGTGCCCACAACATGTCCATCTATCGTCGTATTCAGATCACCTTACCAGTAGCAGCAAGATGTGTGTGTGTGTGTGTGTGTGTGTGTCTCTGAGTGTGTGTGTGTGTGTGTGTGTGTGTGGGTGTATGAGTGTGAGTGTGTGTGTGTGTGTGTGTGTGTGTGTGTGTGTGTGTGTGTGTGTGTGTGTGTGTGTGTGTGTGTGTGTGTATGAGTGTGTGTGTGTGTGTGTGTGTGTGTGTGTGTGTGTGTGTGTGTGTGTGTATGAGTGTGTGTATGAGAGTGTGTGTGTGGTGTATGAGTGTGTGTGTGTGTGTATGAGAGAGTGTGTGTGTGTGTGTGTGTGAGCACTGGATGGCTAGACTTGTGCTGCCTGCTAGCGAGCAGGCCTTAGGACTAAGGAGTGAAGTGACGCGGGCCCGGCTTGGCGTCCTCGGGCCTTCGTATCTGGAGTGCGGGCTCGCTCCAATGAAATGTTTGTGTTCGGAACTGGATCTGTCTTCAGTGTCTAAATTTTCTTTGACTTACATATTTTTGTGCAATATACAAATATCTTATTTCTTAGTTTAATTTGGTGAAAATAATTGTAAACAATATGATATGCTTTTTACTTATTATTAGGAAAAAGGGAATAATTGTAAGTCGAAGCTACAACCACAAAATGCATTGAAACATCAACACCCACACAGGTTTGATTGTCACATCTTGTTATTTTCTACATTTCTCTAATATATTACAAGCTTTTTGCTTGTCTTTGGCGTTCTTCTATATTATAAACAATATATATAATATAAATCTTATGTAGACGATCAACTATAATGGTGTCAAACATCTTACTTTCCTCTGATTTATTTAAAATATATACCCAGATTCTTTCTCATGAAAACACACACATCCGCTTCGCTCCACCCATGTAGAGGGCCCACATTCGTTATTTTCAACACTTCCCTAATATATTTCAAGCTTTATGCTTGTTTTTGGTTAGCTTTTATATAAAAAACAACATATATATTATAAATCTTATTTATTTCTACAACTGTTATGGTCTTGAACTTCTTACTTTCGTCTTATTTAATCGAAATATTATCTCGCTCAGTGTCTACACAGATGAAGTTCTGAAGTTTGATAAGCTGTGATTGGTTACATGACAAGAGGCAAAACACTGGCAAACGCAGAAATTCGTATATTGAAAGTGTTTGCGATATGTTGGTCAGAATTTGCCTAGTCGCAATATTGCATCTTGGCAAGTGGTCTTGACATTACATGTAAACGCCTCTAGTGTGGCCGTATATAGCACTCGAAAGTGTGGCGACACTCACCAGTTTCTAATAAGTCCAGCGAGCTCCCTCCCTCTGTAAAGTAAACACTGAACTGATTTTCTTTTGTTTATGACTGTGATTTGTGGGTAATGGCATATAAGAATTTCATGATATCTATAGAATTCAACTCACCAATCGTGGTGCCGCCCGTCAGTGCTATTCGTGCCGCTACCAATCACAGCCTTCCACACTAGGCTCAATTACGCTTTTCATTTGTTTTAGGGACAGGTCAGGTGTTCCTATACAGGCTCATGTCAGTTGTTGATATGGCTATGAACGCAGTAAGACGTGACGAACATCTTCCCGTTTCTTGTGAAAGATGTTATTTGTCCTATGGTGATTTTTGTGGAACATATTTCAAGGACTGAAGGGTTACTCAAACTGTTAATGAAACATGGTTTAGTGCCTGAAAAGAAACTTTGTGAAAAGTGCGGGAAGGAGTACCGTGTAGATATACGCTAAGCTCTACCCACCTCCATCGCCTTAACAATAACCACACAACACCGGTAAGTCATAACGATATAATTTTGGAGGTCCTTTCTTAGGTTAGGTTAATGTCCTAGCGGGGGTTTCAGGGGGGCGCAGCCCCTTCTGCTAGGTTAGGTTAATGCCCTAGCAGGGGAGTCCAGGTTAGGTTAGGTTAGCAGGGGGGATGCGTCTCCCCTCTGCTAGATTGTTAGATTAGGAAATTTCGAATTTTTTAAAATTTCGAAATGTTTTCAGTTATGAAGGCCCATATTTCGCTTAATTTTCATCCCCTCCCCAAAACCCCCGATTCCCCAGGCTCCCCCAAGCTTGTTGGAAGGGATAGGGGGGGTTTGGGGGGGAATCGGGGTGACGAACTTATTCTCCAGAATTACCTCTCTATATTATAATTTACCAAAATATCAACTGAAAAAACTACAACTGGTCATAAACAAAGCAGCTAGAATTATTAAACGTTTATCATCATATGCAAAGATTACACCAACGCTGATAGACTTGCATTGGTTACCTGTGAAGGCCAGAATAGTTTATAAGATATGTGTGCTTACCTACCAGGCAATAAAGACAGGAAAACCTGAATATTTAAAATCGATGTTAAGACAGTATGAAGTGGCAACAAACATGGTGATCAGACATGCTGCTGACGAATACAGACTTAATGAGCCTAGATAGTAGATATAACTCTGAAATAGGGGCTAGGGCATTCATGTACTCAGCTCCTAGGCTATTTAATGCACTCCCAATTCACGTTAAAACTAGTGAAAATATTACCATCTTTAAGAAAAGACTAAAAACACAGTTATTCACAGAATGTTATGCTCTAGAAGATATGGTCATTACTGAGGTATATATTTTATTATTTATTTTGTTAACTTTAAGTTATTTATTTTAATCATAATACTGTACATACATTTTCTTAAATTGTAAGTGTATCCTTTTTTATATTTTTTTGTATTTACTCTAGTATTAAGGTAAATTAGTATATAATTCAACTCCATGTTTCAAACAAATTGTATTTTTTGTATAATTTTTCTTGTAGGCTCTGTAGAGCGCCAGATCCTGGCGGAGTGGATCCAGATAAAAATGTCATAAAATAAATACAATAAATAAATAGTAGTGATGGGCGCTTGTGAACGAATTGGTTCATAGAGCCGGCTCTTTCAGATGAACGAGAAGCGCCGGATCTTTTTCGAGAGCCGTTTGAGATTTTTTTGAGAGCCGTTAATTTTTTTTTCTAGTTTTTCCATATTTTTGCTATTTTCTAACAAAATGCAAAAATTACCGATTGTTAATAATTATAGTAATGATAATAATAATAATACTTACGAGAATGAAGCCTATTCATAGAAATTATATAGTAAAATAGTTAAGTTACCCCTTCAAGTTAACAAAGAAAACTATTTCCAAGTGCTTTGCCCTCTGGCAAAGAGGGGTAACTCAACACATAAAACATATATATATGAATAATTCAGAAAATATATGGTGTATATAGCAGGCCAATGATGTGGAATGTACACTACAATATTCCCTACAACATATCGGTAAATGAAGACAATCTGATAATATTAAGAGGTAAAATTAAATTATAGAACTCGTTTCAAAACAGTGTACTAGTTATACAAACCAATTATATTTTTTTTCCATAGTTAATTTTTTAACACAAAACTGATTTTCTCATTATAGCTCAAGAACCATAAGGTATACGTACAATGACTACGAATAGACAAAGAGTGAATAGGAACCAAACTTTCTGTTGCAACATTTAAAAATGAAATTACTCTTTATATAATGAAGGAAATTTTATTTTCATAACCTATGAGTAAAATAAAAAAAATTAACTACACAAGCTGATACGCCTTTTAAAATTATTTAAATGATTACAGGTGCATTTTTTCTGTCAAACTAATCGTTAAGGTTTTTTCCTTATAACTCGAAAACTATGAAATTGACGTAAAATGATTAAGAGTAATTAGGGAAATTAAATTAAACAAGCTTTCTTATCATTCTATTGAAAATGAAACTCAATGATAAATGACCATCGAAATTTTTTTTTCCTAAACTATTAACGTTATTCAAAATCAGATTACACCAGTTGAAAGGCCTTTTGAAGGTAAGACAAAAACTATTGAACATAATTTTTGTCAAACTAGTATTTAACGTTTTGTTTTGTAGAAACGAAAACTATGGAGTTTACGTCAAAAAATCTGCGAATAATTAAAGTAAGGAAAAAAAAAAAAAATTTTTGGACCATCAGAACACGTAAACAGTTAATAAATGATTAAATAAAAAAATAAAAAATGTTGGCGTAAATTTAGATTAAATTACATGATTTGATAGAACTTTTAAAATTACATCAATTAGCATAAGTGCATTTTTTCTGTACGACAAATATTTACGCGACAAAAGACAAGTTAACCACGTTGAAAATTTGAGGGGTCACAGAGTGGTAGGTTACGTAATACGTAAATTACGTAACAGTCAACCACCTTGCTAGCAGTTTCCGCGCTCTCTCTCTCTCTCTCTCTCTCTCTCTCTCTCTCTCTCTCTCTCTCTCTCTCTCATATAGAAATGTTAAATAAGAAAAAAAATAGATAGTATATGTGTGTGTGTGTGTGTGTGTGTGTGTGTGTGTGTGTGTGTGTGTGTGTGTGTGTGTGTGTGTGTGTGTGTGTGTGACCATGAACGAAAAATTGTCTAAGTCTCTCTCTCTCTCTCTCTCTCTCTCTCTCTCTCTCTCTCTCTCTCTCTCTCTCTCTCTCTCTCTCTCTCTCTCTCTCTCTCTCTCTCTCTCTCTCTCTCTCTCTCTCTCTCTCTCTCTCTCTCTCTCTCTCTCTCTCTCTCTCTCTCTCTCTCTCGCTCTGATAGATATATATTAAATGAGAAAGAAAATAGATCATATGTTTGTGTGTGTGTGTGTGTGTGTGTGTGTGTGTGTGTGTGTGTGTGTGTCTGTCTGTCAGACAGACAAACAGACAGACAGATAGACGGACACACACACAAAAAACAAAAAACAAAAAAAACATATGATCTATTTTCTTTCTCATTTAATATATATCTATCAGAGAGAGAGAGAGAGAGAGAGAGAGAGAGAGAGAGAGAGAGAGAGAGAGAGAGAGAGATAACCGTTATTACGTAACCCCACACCCCCACCCAACCATAAACATTAATTCTTCCCCGCGTTCGGTAGCGCCTCCCGCATCGATCATGAGCCGAGCTCAGCCAATCACAACGCCGCATTTCGTAGCGATGGCATCGATGTCATCGATATGCATCACTATGGTCTCAGAGCATGTGCCGAGGGGACTTGGACTGAGACTGGTAGTGTTTTTTGTTCTTGTTCTTGTTTTAGGGCTGCAAGGATCCCTTGGGGAACACTATGTGCCCTGTGTTTTTTGTTTACATTTTAGCCACAGATTCTTAGATTTCCACTGTCGGAGACGTTTAAGCTAAGTTTCTGATCTGTCAGAGACTGAGGTTCACCCAGGAACAATGTACTAAGGTCTTTTGAAGTTGTAGAATAAGTAATTAAGACTGAAGTCAATACATTCGTGTATATGATGAAGTAAGGCAGTTTAATATCGCCATCTCGGTAATCAGGAATTGGTCTTACAACAGATGGTCAAGAAACGCCCTAAAATCTGACTATTGATAACACAACGCCTACTGTACTTAACTGTCTACATACAGACAGAGGCGATATAAAATGACAGACTTGATAGGGAAACACCTTAATTATATCTGACATGTAAGTAATAACTTCGGGAAAAGACAATAATGTTATCTCCATATTATTCCTCAACTACTTTCATTTAAAATTTTTACACAGTGCAGTCTCCCAAACATGTATGTACATAGTTTTCTACATACTTGTATTCATTGATGTATATGGGTTTGTGTCTTGAATGTTTGTTTATAATCTAAGAATAATCTATTGTATTGTACAAGTCAATAAATTTTCTTGGTTTTCTATCATGTTTACCTAAAAAGACATTACTTTTTAAGTAAATTACAACAATAATTTAATATGAATATTCAGATGGTTTGGACACCTGAAAAGACTGGGTGAGTTGCCAAGAAGGATGTACAATGCTGGGATCATCTTCTGAGTCACGTAATCCTACTATTGCCACTTAGAAAACAATATGAAACATAGCTCATAAAAAAAAAAAACTTTTTATTAATTGAAAAGTTAGAATCAAGAACGGATAAATTTTTATTTAGGTTAGGTTAGGTTATTTTCTTAAACAATTTCCTGTCGAGCAATTGATAGTTTGAGAAATTATTTCTTGAGCAATTTACT
Organism: Cancer borealis; assembly: GCA_036785275.1. NCBI lineage: Eukaryota > Metazoa > Arthropoda > Malacostraca > Decapoda > Cancridae > Cancer > Cancer borealis. Next base: position 208,822 of record JAXIVD010000125.1, on the reverse strand, counting down.
GTCGAGCAATTTACTTCGAGAAATTTACCTAGATTCAGGCTATAATATGACAATCAGGAAAAAAATATCAAAAGTAAAATGCCTAACTTTTGGGTAATTAAATAAAGAAAGCTTATATAACGGAACCTAACTGAGCCAAACCGTACCTAGCCAAACCTAATCTAACCATAACCTAACGTAACCTAACCGGTATTAATTTATATCATCAGAATCTCTAGAGAATTCAGAGCTGTACTTTTGCATTACCTGTTGCATTTTGATAAGATTTTATTCCAAATTCTGTCGCAAATTCTTAGTTTGTGAGATATTCATTATTTTCTGTGACATCTCTTTGAAAAGTAACAAGGAAAATAATCTAAAGTAAAATGCCTAACTTTTGGGTAATGAAATATAAAAAGCTTATATAACAGAGCCAAACTGTACCTAGCCAAACCTAATCTAACCACAACCTAATGTAACCTAACCAGTATTAATTTACATCATCAGAATGCTCTGAAAATTCAGAGCTGTACTTTTGCAATACCTGTTGCATTTTTATGTTTTCTTAATCCAAATTCTGTCGTAAATTCTTAGTTTGTGAGATATTCAATGTTTTCAGAGAGATCTCTTCGAAAAGTAAAGTTTAGTTTAGTTTTAACAAGGTTCTGATGTTTGTCAATGTAGGTTAGGGTTTTGGTTAATTTATGTTATGTTAGGTTAGGTTTAGGGAAAGATTCGTAAGACGACCCAGTCTTTTTTTGACAGCAATTTTTTCTGATAGATTTTGATGTATTTTTAATTAATCTGATGTTTGTTATGCCAAGCAATTTTTTTTCCTCAAGGTAAAAATTGCCACAAAAAAGTCAGATTAATTCGAAACCATCAAAATCAATAGGAGAAAAAAAAATTTCAGTAAACCTAAGCAAACCTAATTAAAACTAATCTAACCCAAGCAAATCTAAGTAAGACTAACCTAACTAAATCTAACCTTCTTTAACCAAATCAGGTAAAGATTCGTAAGATGACCCACTCGATATCTCGTTATCTTTATAATGCACTGCAAATTCAACCTCAGATACTTGCTCAGATAGGTTAGGTTAGGTTTGATTATGTTTGCTTAGGTTAGGTTGGTTAATTAGGTTTGCTTAAGGTTACTGAAAATATTTTTTTTCTTATTGACTTTGATGGTTTGAATTAATTTCACTTTTTTGTGGCAATTTTTACCTTTGGGAAAAAATGCATTGCATAACAAACATCACATTTATTCAAAACACATAAAAATCTATCAGGACTGGTTCGTCTTCAAAAGACTTTACCTAGGTTAATTTAGAAGCTATCAAATGTTCTCTATAAACAAGAGTAGGGAGTTGGACGAATTGCAGACATTTTATTTCGTATACAGAATCCATAATGGTGAAGATGTAAAATTATACCCCATAACCTAACATAACATAACCGCCTGAAACCTTTACAGACGTGTTGAGTACACTAGATGTATAGTATGTACGACTTCATATTTATATCAATATCGTCGAAGCAGTAGTTATGCAGAAATAACAAACTATTTACTGACAATCATTGTATTTTGTCTTCTCCCAAAAAACCCGCATTCCCACAGGTCCCCAGAATTGTTGGGGGTTGATGACGATGTTTTATTAGATATGCATTTGCGACGAAAATCAATGTCAAAATCGTTCGAAATGGATAATTTTTTATACGAAAAGTGTGTTATTTACATCCAAGTGCATTGGGAGAGCTAAAAATTTACCAGCCACACAATCACCTACGCTATATCAGTACTCTCACAAGAGTTTACGGCTTCTTTTATATCCTCACATCTTCTTGCCACCTAAATACTGTGTTTACTGCGGCTATAATTGCTCCAGACTCTATTATATGTTAATCAGCAAGTTTTTTCTACGGCGATAAAGGTGCCCATGAAGAGGGTGCGCCGCCATGTTGGCTCAATCAGCTGATTATCTCAACACAAAAAAAAAGAAAACACATAGCGACGTCGCTATGTGTCCAATATCGTTCGGTGGGCAAATTCTTCACCCCCCCACCTCGCTGAACGCGGCCCTTGTCTTTTGTCGTGTAAATATTAGTCGTATAGAAAAAATGCACTAATACTAAATAATGTGATTTTAAAAGTTCTATCTATTCATGTAATTTAATATAAATATACGCCAAAAAGTTTGTAAGAAAAATGTATTTTTCAGTATTTATAAACCGGTTACGTGTTTTGATGGTTGAAAACATAAAAAACATAATTTAGTTGAGAAACAAAGTCTAAAAACATTAGTTATCTATATGTCTGTACACAGTTTCACAAACTCAGTCACACACACATACACAGACATACAGACCGACAGATAGACACACACACACACACACACACACACACACACAAATATAATATCTATTTCCATTCCTATCTAATATCTATCTATCTATCTATCTATCTTTAAGATATCTATATATCTATCTTTAAGATAGATATATAGATATTAGATAGGAAAGGAAATAGATATTATGTTTGTGTGTGTGTGTCTGTCTGTCGGTCTGTCTGTCTGTGTATGTGTGTGTGACCGAGTTTGTGAAAGTGTGTACACTGTACAGACATGTAGATAACTAATTTTTATAGACTTTGTTTTTCAACTAAATTATGTTTTTTTTATGTTTTCAACCCTCAAAACACGTAACCGGTATATAAATAATGAAAAATAAAAAATTAAAACTTGAGAAGCATTGTATTTGATTTAACTTTAACTATATCTTATGTTTTAATTTTTAACTATCTTTAATAATGTTTATGGATATTATTATTAAGTCAGAGAAATTCCTCTCAGTTTGAATACACTGCATGTCTGAAACTGTGAAACAAGTTGTTTAGGTGGATTGTGTATAAATTCATTAATGTTTTCTATGATTGGTATTAATTAAGGTAATTTTTTTAAGGCTTTTTAACCTTTTAATTAAATAACAGGTACATTTGATTTAGTCTATGATTTGATATAAATTTGGTTTAAATTAAAATAAATGAACAAACATTTTTTTAAAGATTTTTCACCTTTCCTTAATTCAGTAGGTTTTGAAAGCTAACTAGCCAAGTTACCCTAAGAAATTCTTTCTAAATTATAAAGACTATAAACAGAATATGGGGAACTAAAATAAAATATTTGAGAGCCGTTTGGGAGCCGGAAGAGCCGGCTCTTTGGAGTGAACGAGAACGAAAGACTCGGTTCTCGGAAAAGAGCCGGAACGCCCATCACTAATGAATAGGAATCTTAACGCTTGCTGGCCGCTATTTTATGTTTTGTTTTTGGGCAAATATCATAACCGATATTTCCTCATAATTACACTATCAACGCACTCTGAGTGGTACTTCGGCGCAATAAAACGATTATTTATCAATTTATAGATTTTTTGATCGCCCTTATTGATTATTTTCATTCGTTTGTGCAAAAAAAGACCCCCAACAGAGGCTTTCATGTTTTCAGCATTAATTGACATCACCTAATTTTACACGTTATTTGACTGTAGTATGCCTTAAAATTGCACACATCACATATGTATTGGTGACAAAAAGTATTTCTTTCCATCTAAAAATTCTAGAACGAAATAAAACTATTGTATTTGCAAATTTTATAAGATTCAGTATCTTTTTACTTAAGCTATCCTTAAAAATTGGTTTTCAATTTTTGTCTTTAAAGAAAATGAAAGAAATATGAAGAATTTATTGCTGTAACGCAAATATTTTTAAAATTATAGCGATAAATTTTTCATATTTCTTTAATTTTCTTTGAAGACGAGAAACTGAAAACCAATTTTTAAGGATGGCATAAGTAAAATGATACTGAATCTTATAAAACTTGCAAATACGGAGGGGGCGGTCCGCCTCGGGCGGCAGTTTTTTGGGGCGGCACTTTTGGTCCGTTGTATAATTGACATATATATATATATATATATATATATATATATATATATATATATATATATATATATATATATAAACTTTAAGGGTATATGTGCATTGTAATATTGTATTACATCTAGGAAGGGCGGCCGCGGGCCGGTCAGCAAAAATACTAGCTACGCCACTGGGCATACTGCTGTCAAATGACGTGCAAAATTAGGTGATATCAATTAATGCCGAAAACATGAAAGCTTCTGTTATGCGTCCTTTATTTTGCACAAACGAATGAAAATATTTAATAAGGGCGATCAAAAAATCTATTAATTGGTAAGTAATCGTTTTATTGCGCCGAAGTAGGTAGCCTACTACTCAGAGTGCATTGATAATGTAATTATAAGGAAATATCGGTTATGATATTGATTTCGTCTATTCTTCCCATAGTGATCAGTGATGTTAATTTCTCTCTATTTTGCTTCATAGCCTCCTAACCCTTTCAATGGAGTAAAATCAGGTTATATTACATTTTACATAACACGTATGATTTCTGAATTAAAGGAGACAAAAATATTAGACAGAAGTCAATACCTTCTACTATCTTATCTTTCCTTCCTTTTACAATCAAGTTAGTTACCAGCCACGTAAACCTCTATATCATCAACATAATACCATTCCCGCAGCTTAATCCCGGGACAAAGTTGAACATACCAAGATAAACTTAAGAATCCCATCCTCCTCGATAGAAAACAAAAAATATCAAGACATGTAGGATAATATAAACGTAACAACCAGCGTTTCCTTACCGTTTCATCACAATTCACATGTCTGCGACCCACCGTTCACTCTGAAACAGCGAAGAAAAACATTTTACAGTTAAAGGAACGCCAGGTATCAATAGCCAGGTGAGAGGCAGTCCCGTCTGCCCCTCATTACCTGTCATTACCTCCACTTCTACACCCCAAGACCCGCAGTGACGCCAGGTAAATGCTCACAGGTAAAAAGGTAATTAGGAGAGAAGAGTGAAAAGTGCGGACACTAGATCTTTGGGGCGCAGCTAGTGCATGATGGGTGAGGTGGAAGTGATGTGGTGTGGTGTGGTGGTGTGGAGTATTGGCATGGTAGTGTGGTGGTATAGTAAAGGTGTGATGATGTATAGAAGTAGTAATGGAGTGCAGGAATGGTGGTGAGGTGGAGTATAGAGCAACAAGTGGTAGAAAAGGAAGTGATGGGCTGCAACGTACAACAAACCCATCTCTTTCTCCCTCTTAAGCCATACTGATGCTGCTTTGCTTGTCAAATACTTGTTCCATGTAGTGATAGAGCATGTTTACTGTGATACACGTTCACCTCATGCCTACTTCACTCATCTCAGAAGCTACGCCTGTTCTCTGTAACCACGTTGGTGATCGGTGCAAGTCAACTGTTCACGTTTACACCATTATTCACAGATGCACCAACACTGTAAGTCAACCAATTATCACAAGTCAATAGTTGATAGGTATGACTAAGGCCTCGGTGTGGCAGGATATTCTACCATCTTGATATATACATAATATATATATATATATATATATATATATATATATATATATATATATATATATATATATATATATATATATATATATGTGTGTGTGTGTGTGTGTGTGTGTGTGAGTATATATGTGTATATATATATATATATATATATATATATATATATATATATATATATATATATATATATATATATATATATATATATATACAAAGCTGGGCGTTGCGGCACCGAGTTGCGACTTTGCGACTTTGCCGCACTATGGATTTCGAAGTCGCAAAGTCGAAAGTCGCAAACGTTTTGAAAAAGTTGGACTAAGCAAAGTCGCACCGCCAATTTTCCGCGACTTTTGCCGCGACTTTGAACAGAAACAAAGACGACTTTTTTTTAAAGAAATTGCCGCGGCTGTTTTAACCCACGAACGCATTAAGTCCATTTAAATGGGCGAAAAGTTGGTAATTTTCAAATGTCCTTAATTATTATAATTTACTATCTAATTACAGTTTTTTATACGAATTACAGAGAAAACGTTATATTTTGCTGTTGCACAGCCAACTTTTCATACTTGATGTAAACAACGGACTGGTTGGTGGTTGCAGAGGATGGTCTGAAGAATATTTGCAAAATGTCTCACAAAAAGTAAGTTATATGTATTTATAGGTACTACCATAGACTACATCATACTTGACTGGACACTCACGACAATCGCTGACAGATGATATTACATTTAGGCCCTATAGATTCCGCTGCTATGAGTGATGACAGATAATACTTCATATATCAGTTCATATTCTACTTAGGACATTGTATTTCATGTCTTTATAATATAATATATTCAGCAGTAATGATTGCTGAACCATGGCTGAACCTAAAAAATTATTTTACAACTTTTGCAAATAGGAAATTAACATAAAGATTACAAGTTTGAGTGAAAAATCGTGTGGGAGTTGTGTATAAAGCATATTGTTTATAGCTAACATTTCTGGCAAATTCGCAATAATGTTGAATAATTTAAACGTTAACTAGAAATATATAGAGTACTTTTTAATTCATAGGTAATATATATAGTCAGAAATAAACGATATATGATAAAAATAACTAGTATCCCTCTAGCGGCGGCATCACCAACCACTGAACAAAACAATGGAGACGTGCAAGTGAGAAGGAGAGTTAGCAACATTTAGAGACTCCATTATTACCTTGTCTCTACCACAGCACGGCACATATACACGTACACAGCCGTGCCGCAAAGTAGGGTGGAAGCAACATAATGAAGGCAGTAATAGAGGTAATTATGATGTGTTATTAGTAGCGTTTTGTTACGTTTGCTTAGACTCGTGTGATTGTTGTGGTTATTGTGTTGTGGTGTTTTATTGTTGTTTATGTTTGTTTGTTGTTTATATTTGTTTGTTTAGATGTTTTGTGTTTGTTTTGTTGGTGTATGTGTGTGTGTGTGTGTGTGTGTGTGTGTGTGTGTGTGTGTGTGTGTGTGTGTGTGTGTGCGTGTGTGTGTTTTTGAGATTTAAAATGTAGTAGAAATAATTATCATTGCAATGTTAAAGCAAATATATCTGTGACGCAATGTATGAAGTATCTATAACAAACGGTAATACATAGTTCCTACGTGACGTCATACATCCGGGGTTCACGAGGTCAGCCGCCATTTTGAATGGCAAACAAACAACATTGTCTTACAACAGATGGTCAAGAAACGTCCTAAAACCCGACTATTGATAACACAACACCTACTGTACCTAACTGTCTATTTACAGAGGCGATATTAAATAACAGACTTGATAGGGAAACACCGTAATTATATCTGACTTGTAAGTATACTTACATGTCAGATATAATTAAGGTGTTTCCCTATCAAGTCTGTTATTTAATATCGCCTCTGTATATAGACAGTTAGGTACAGTAGGTGTTGTGTTATCAATAACCTCGGGAGAAGACACTAATGTTATCTCCATATTATTCCTCAACTACTTTCATTTTCAATTTTTACACAGTGCAGTCTCCCAAACATGTACGTACTACATAGTTTTCTACATACTTGTATTCATTGATGTATATGGATTTATGTCTTGAATGTTTGTTTATAATCTAAGATCTAATCTATTGTATTTTACAAGTCAATAAATTTTCTTGGTTTTCTATCATGTTTACCTAAAAGAACATTATTTTTTAAGTAAATTACAACAATAATTTAATATGAATACTCAGATGGTTTGGACACCTGAAAAGACTGGGTGAGTTGCCAAGAAGGATGTATAATGCTGGGATCACCTTCTGGATAACGTAATCCTTCTATTGCCACTTAGAAAACAATATGAAAACATAAAGCTCATAAAAAAAAACACTACTATTGTTAATTGAAAAGTTAAAATCAAGAATGGATAAATTTTTATTTAGGTTAGGTTAGGTCATTTTCTTAAGCAATTTACTGTCGAGCAATTGATAGTTTGAGAAATTATTTCTTGAGCAATTTACTGTTGAGCAATTGACTTTGAGAAATTTACCTAGATTCAGGCTATAATATGGCAATCAGGAAAAAAAATCTAAAGTAAAATGCCTAACTTTTGGGTAATGAAATAGAAAAAGCTTATATAACCGAACCTAACTGAGCCAAAACGTACCTAACCAAACCTAATCTCACCATAACCTAACGCAACCTAACCAGTATTAATTTACATCTTCATCAGAATGCTCTAGAGAATTCAGGGCGGTACTTTTGCATTACCTGTTGCATTTTGATAAGGTTTTCTTAATCCAAATTCCGTCGCAAATTCTTAGTTTGTGAGATATTCAATGTTTTCTGTGAGATCTCTTCGAAAAGTAAAGTTTAGTTTCGTTTTAACAAGGTTCTGATATTTGTCAATGTAGGTTAGGGTTTTGATTAATTTTGGTTATGTTATGTTAGGTTCAGGTAAAGATTCGTAAGACGACCCAGTCTGTTTTTTTGACAAAGCAATTTTTTTTCTGATAGATTTTGATGTGTTTTGAATTAATCTGATGTTTGTTTGTTATGCCAGGCAATTTTTTTCAAGGTAAAAATTTCCACAAGAAAGTCAGATTAATTCAAAACCATTAAAATCAATAGGAAAAAAATTTCTTTCAGTAAACCTAAGCAAACCAAATTAAAACGAATCTAACCTAAGCAAACCTAAGTAAGACTAACCTAATTAATGTCCTTGTGGGTACCTTAAAAGCCCTCAATTCTTCAAATGTGTAGGCACTCGTCGAATTCACCAGATAGTTTAAAATGTATATGTATGTTATGGCCGAAAGGCATTTATGGTCACTACTAAACTTCTGTTTCGGCACTTCGTAGGGGTCAACGCCAATACATTCTGTCTTCTGGACATACCTATCGTATGTTTGCTTATCCAAACCATCTATATACTTCTTTTTCGGTGGTTTTGACAACATGGTGGTAGTGTTTATCTATACTATTGTAGAGCTCGCGCGATATTGACAATGAAGTTTTGCCTCTCACTATGGCGGACCACGCTAAGCATCATGGGTAATCCTTCGGCCGTGGGAACTATGTATTCTGGAGAATAAGTCTGTCACCCCGATTCCCCACCAACCCCCCTATCCCTTCCAACAAGCTTGGGGGAGCCTGGGGAACCGGGGGTTTTGGGGGAGGGATGAAAAATAAGCGAAATATGGGCGTTCAAAATTGAAAAAATTTCGAAAATAAAAAAAATTCGAAATTTCCTAACCTAACAATCTAGCAGGGGTAGGCGCACCCCACACTGCTAACCTAACCTAACCTAACCTAACCTGAACCTAACCTAACCTGAAGCTAACCAGGGATCCCCCCGCTAGGACATTAACCTAACCTAACCTAGCAGAAGGAGCTGCGCCCCCCCCTGGAATCCCCGTAGGACACTAACCTAACATAACAAAGGACCTCCAAAATTATATTGTTATGACTTACCTGTGTGGTATGGTTATTGTTCAGGCGATGGAGGTGGGTAGAGTTTCGCGGCTTCGTTGATAAACACGTGAAACCTCTTCTTGACATCTGCATACCTCATTTTGAACATTGCGGTCGCTAAATAACCCACAAAGTGTCTTTTCCTCCTCCCACACTGGGCACTTTCCTTTTTAACTCCCTCCACTGGCACTAAACCATGTCTGATTAACAGTTTTAGTAACTTCACAGTCGTTGAAATATGTCCCACAAAAAACGCCATAAGACAAATAACATCCTTCAGAAGACACTGGAAGATTTTCTGGAAGGTGTAATCCACTGGACGCCATATCAACAAGTGACGATGAACCTGTATTGGTACACCTGACGTGTCCCTAAAATAAAACAATAGCGTAACTGAGCCTAGTGTGGAAGGCTGTGATTGCTAGCGGCGCGAATAGCACTGACGGCACCACGATTGGTGAGTTGAATTCTATAGATATGAAATCCTTATATGCCATTACCCACAAATCACAGTCATAAACAAAAGAAAATCAGTTCAGTGTTTACTTTACAGAAGGAGGGAGCTCGCTGGACTTAGAAACTGTTGAGCGTTGCCACACTTTCAAGTGCTATTACGGCCACATTAGAAGTGAGCACCTCATTTTTTTAACGTTTATGGAACCACTACCGAGTCTTCTAACAGATATGTGAGTTTCGTGTTTGTACGTGACACGGACCTATTCTCCAGTTTAACCACAAAGAGAAAAACAAAATCTTACTAGTAAAAAAATATATAAGATAAAAGAAAGAACACAAATCAATCACCTGACAATATCCACATCAACATCAATACTATAAATTATAAACTACATATAAAAACAGGTCGTGATTTGCTGTTCCTCACCACGGACCCCTTGAGACGTGATGGGAACTACACTTTTTTTTCGGTGTGTGCATCCATCCTTCATCCTGCAACATAGCCCAGCACAACATACTCTCATCACTAAACACTAATCATCCATCCTTCATCCTCCAACATAGCCCAGCACAACATACTCTCCCATCACTAAACACTAAGCATCCATCCTTCATCCTACAACATAGCCCAGCACAACATACTCTTATCACTAAACACTAAGCATCCATCCTTCATCCTGCAACATAGCCCAGCACAACATACTCTCCCATCACTAAACACTAAGCATCCATCCTTCATCCTGCAACATAGCCCAGCACAACATACTCCCATCACTAAACACTAAGCATCCATCCTTCATCCTCCAACATAGTCCAGCACAACATACTCCCATCACTAATTGGTGTCTTAGGATTTAATAATTGTCGCCCACCGATGACGTATGTTGACTAATTTGTTTTTGTTGATTATAAACATATTTTTCACATCACTGTGGTGTTTGCTTTTTGTTTGAGGTTTCTATGATGATTTTAAGTATTTTATTCAAATAAAACAAACAAAATCGCCTCAGCATCCATTTGCGAAAGACCCGATTTCGAGTGCACAGTAACGTATGCTGTATTCTATGGTATTGCATATTAATGTAGACTACATGGGCTATGCATGCAAGTATTTTCAGATTGAAATTCCAATATTCCTGGAAATTATTGCAAATTTTGTGTTTTTCTTGGTTTCGTAGGATTTAATAATTGTCGCCCACCGATGACGTATGTTGACTAATTTGTTTTTGTTGCTCATAAACATATTCTTTACATCACTCTGAAGTGTTTGCTTTTTATTTGAGGTTCCTATCTTAATTCTAAGTATTTGATTTGATTTTTCTAAAAATCTGCCGTAGGGCCTGTTTGCAAAAGGTACGATTTCGAATGTCCAGTCAAGTATGGTGTAGTCTATGGTTAGGGTAAATTAGGTTAGGTTAGGTTAGGTTAGGTTACAACAGTGTCAGCGGGAGGGTCCAGAGGGGGCGCAGCCCCCCTGATTAGTATAGGTAAATTAGATTATATCTGGGGAAATTTTCCTAAATCTAGGGAAATTCCCCTAGATTTTTCAAAGGCCATATATCACTCACATATGCCTCCCACCCAAAACCTCCGATTCCCCACGGTCCCCCAAGCTTATTGGGGGGGTTGGGGGTGTGTGGGTAGAGATAGGGAATATTGGCATAAAGTATAAATTTACCATTATTTCTTTACAAATACTGCTCCACCTCTTTATTACAAATATACTATACATAGTGTACTCAACATATCTGTGAAGGAATTCTGGCTTCTATGTACCGTTGGCTGCTATGTACCGGCTGCTATGTACCACTACTTTAGCTTATATGTACCATTTTAGGACTGTTATGTACCGGTTCCTATGTATCCCTGCTTTGGCTTGTATGTACCAGCTTTGGCTTGTATGTACCATACTTACAAGAAAAAGAAACTTAAAAATGTTAAATATAAGCAATAAAACAACTAAAAGCTCAGACAAAATAATAAAAAGATTAAAACTACATACAATAAAAGTAATAAAACTACATTAAAAGATAACGCAAAAGCATAACAATATTAAAACTGCATACGTCTGTTAATATACCGGTACTCAGATTGTGATAATTCTGTACCACATAAGCGGTGGCGCCACTTGTTACATCCGTCACAGATAAGTGCTTCTTGTTGAGGGGGAACTTCCAATCTGCACCCTGAGCAAGGGAAAACTGCTGATGCCATGGTAGTACCAGAATGATAACAGAGCAAATCCACTGGAGTTTCAAAATATATAATAATCAGGTCCACTGGAGTTTCGAAATACTGAGAAAGTCCATAGCAGCCAGGTACATAGCAGCCATGGATGGTACATATCAGCCAGGTACATAGCAGCCATGGATATTACATAGCAGCCAGGGATGGTACATAGCAGCCGGTGGTACTTAGCAGCCAACGGTACATAAACGCCTGTTACCCTGTGAAGGTTTCTGGCGGTGCTCACCATTATTTACCTCGCAAAACTTTTTTGAAATTATGATAGGTTATGTTAAGTTGGTTAGGTTATGTCAAGCTATGGTTATGTTAAAGTTGTTAGGTTACGGTTATGTTATGGTTAGGTTCGATTATATAAGAATTTTACATTTTATCACAAGGAAGTTAGGGTTCGCAAATTAGCTTTTTTGGGGGTTTGGGTATTAAAATGTAAAATCTTATGTAACCGAACCTAACTGAACCGCACCTAACCTAACTTAACATAACCATAACATGACCGCAACTAACCAAACAACCTTAACCTAACCATAACTTAACCTAACTTAACCAACATAACATAACTTCAAAGACGTTTTGCGAGGTAAATAATGGTGAGCACCCCCCGAAACCTTCACAGATGTGTTGAGTACACTATGTATAGTATGTAAGACTTCATATATATAATAAAGAGGTGGAACAGTAGTTGTAAAAAAATATCCTTTATTTTTATGTCTAATCTGTAGCTCCGATAGGCTTTCCCTGGTTAGGTTAGATTTGGGTAAAACTTCACTTTTACACCCAGCCAAAAAACCTTACATTCCCACATGTCCTCATGTTTGTTGGGCGAAGATGGGGAATGGGGATATCTTATTAACTATTTATTTGGGACGGTAATGAGTGTCAGAATAATTTGTGTATATCAATAAAAAACTCCCGAGTAGAGCTTCCCCTTAACCGAAATAAACTTTGGGGATATCTTAATTAACGATTCATATGCTACGGTTATACATATTTTTGTACTTACACTAACATTTATGCAACATTTTTGTACCATTTAATCTCTCACGTATATGTAAGTTGTTTTCTTGGGAGTATATATCAAAATTCAAAGAAAATAAATAATCCGGTTAGAGGCTGCTGTTATATCTCCTTTGTTTCTGGTATTCATCACCATTATTATACAATTTTGAGCCTACAGTAGTATTTCTGAAACGTTTCTCTACCACTTAATATCTTTTTCGTATATATACACTGTTTTTATTGGAGGTATATATTAATAATAGATTCCGAGAAGAGGCTGCTATTATATATCTCCTTTGTTTTTGGTATTCATCACCACTATTATACAATTCTGTGCCTACAGTAACATTTCTACAATATTTCTCTCGCTTACTATCTTCCTCGTATATATACACTGTTTTATTGGTGGTATATATCAATATTAACTTCTGAGAAGAGGCTGGCTCAGGCTGGTACAAAAAACCCGTGAACGAGTGTCGACTCAGTCGACTGCTATAACCCACCTCCAGAATCAGATTCGACGGATTCATGAATCTGTTACAGATCACGGGTTAAGATGGTAAATAGAACACGATTTTGCGGCTAAACTCCGCCCAGAGCGGCCAAGCCCTGCCCAGATTCAGTGATCTGGACTGATTGACGCAAATAGAAGAGGCCTATACTAAGGCCTCTTCTATTTGTTCCCAATAATCTACTCTGGATTCTGCTCTGAATCCGAATATGTTTTGGATTAATTGGGTGCAAATAGAACAGCAGAATCTGTTTTGGATTCGCTGGATCAAAACAATAACAATGAGAGGCCACTCAGGCCAGTCGCTGCCCAGTGCCCAGCCGTAACACTAGTCACTTCTCCGAGGAAGTGTCGAGAGTTACAACTTTAATTTCCTGATGCATTTAGAGTGACAGCGGCATCCCTAATTATCACCAACCTGCTTATTGTACAATAAAAAAAACTTTATATAACTAAATGTGTTATTGAAAACACCATTAGATTCTTGAAAAGTAGATTCAAGTCTGATGAACCTCGTGGTTAACCATGACAATGTTACACCTATTATTTCTTTACAAATACTACTCCACCTCTTTATTATAAATATACTATACATAGTGTACTCAACGTATCTGTGAAGGTTTCTGGCGGTGCTCACCATTATTTACCTCGCAAAACTTCTTTGAAATTATGATAGGTTATGTTAGGTTGGTTAGGTTATGTCAAGTTATGGTTATGTTAAAGTTGTTAGGTTACGGTTATGTTATGGCTGGGTTAAGTTAGGTTCAGTTAGGTTCGATTATATAAGATTTTTACATTTTATCACCCGGAAGTTAGGGTTCGCAAATTAGAGTATTTTTTGGGGGGTTTGGGTATTAAAATGTAAAAATCTTATGTAACCGAACTTAACTGAATCGCACCAAACCTAACTTAACATAACCATAACATAACCGCAAACTAACCTAACAACCTTAACCTAACTTAACCAACATAACATAACTTCAAAGACGTTTTGCGAGGTAAATAATGGCGAGCACCCCCTGAAACCTTCACAGATGTATAGTATGTAAGACTTCATATATATAATAAAGAGGTGGAGCAGTAGTTGTTAAGAAATACCCTTATTTTTATATGTCTAATCTGTAGCGCCGATAGGCTTTCCCTGGTTAGGTTAGATTTGGGTAAAACTTCACTTTAACACCCAGACAAAAAACCTTACATTCCCACATGTCCTCATGTTTGTTGGGAAAAGATGGGGAATGGAGATATCTTATTAACCATTTATTTGGGACGGTAATGAGTGTCAGAATCATTTGTGTATATCAATGTAAAACTCCCTTAACCAAAATAAACTTTGGGGTTATCTTATTTAACTATTCATATGCTACGGTTATACATATTTTTGTACCTACAATAACATTTATGCAGAATTTTTGTACCATTTAATCTCTCACGTACAAGTAAGTTGTTTTCTTGGAAGTATATATCAAAATTCAAAGAAAATAAATAATCCGGTTAGAGGCTGCTGTTATATCTCCTTTGTTTCTGGTATTCATCACCATTATTATATAATTTTAAGCCTACAGTAGTATTTCTGAAACGTTTCTCTACCACTTAATATCTTTCTCGTATATATACACTTTTTATTGGAGGTATATATTAATAATAGATTCCGAGAAGAGGCTGCTGTTATATATCTCCTTTGTTTTTGGTATTCATCACCACTATTATACAATTCTGTGCCTACAGTAACATTTCTACAACATTTCTCTACCGCTTATTATCTTCCTCGTATATATACACTGTTTTATTGGAGGTATATATCAATATTAACTTCTGAGAAGAGGCTGGCTCAGGCTGGTGCAAAAAACCCGCGAACGAGTGTTGTCTGCTATAACCCACCTCCAGAATCAGATTCGACGAATTCATGAATCTGTTATTACAGATCACGGGTTAAGATGGTAAATAGAACACAATTTCGCGGCTAAGCCCCGCCCAGAGCGGCCAAGCCCCGCCCAGATTCAGTTATCTGAAACGGATTCACGCAAATAGAAGAGGCCTTAGCTTCTCTGGCTATTCATAGCAGGAAAAGTGGGTGGGTATGCAGTGGTTGCTTTTGATGACGACAATGAAGTCAGTGTAGTGCCAAGTATCTGACTGACTGATGGAGAGACCAAGTGTTATTGGCCTCCATATCGGGACTCGAAGCTATCAAAAGCAATAAAAGCAAGAACAATGGTCACAATATACAGCAAGAGTCCTCTCCAAAACTGGTAAGTTCTCAAGTTTGTCAAATTTGTCATTAATCTTGCACAGTAGCAAACCAACTGAAAACTACTAAAGAGAACAAAAATTATGCATAATAAATTTTCTTTATGCATAAGCTAATTTTGTGTTTTTAAAATTTCAGAAACTAGTTACTATACTGTTTTCCCCCCACCTTACCACTGACAGATGAAGATTTGGCACACACGCATTGACAACTTGTGATTACGTATTTTAAAGTCTATAAAATACAAATAACCATTACACATTATATGAATCCCAAATATGCAGAGTTAGTGTACCAAAGGAAGTATTGACTCTCACCTCTCATATACTTTCTATGCTGCCTCCACGACACCACTTGGGCATCGACACTGTCACCACTACCACCACTATCTACTATTACTACTATCAGGTCCTTTCCCTGGGGCCGATGAGAGAAAAGAAAAGAAAAGAATAAAATTGATAAATGAACAGACTTTAATTAGTAATAAATAAAAAACGCACTTGCTATATCCGTGGTGGTGCTCTTACAAAACAACTTATCCTACCATCCACGACACTTTACACTGCACAAACAAAAAGAAACATACTCAACGTATAAATACACATGAAAATATTACTAGCTAAACCCTACCTAATTACGTGAGGAGGACTAATGGGGAAATAGCCAAAATAAACTCACTGCAATAATGTTCACGTGTCACCGTCCTTGTCATCCACAGCTACAGGCAAGGCTACCCAGGCAGTCTTCGGCACTCAGTCAGAAGCCTGACGAGAGAAGACAGTCGTGTGCTGATCCTCTTGGGAGCTATATCCGGGAGGACAGTTTTATATTAGCCATTAATATTAACAGGATAGTTTTTTCACGTGTTTGTCAAGTTCCTAGGACCACGAGTTTCTTACCTGTCTGGAGCGGAGTCTAAAACACTAGTGACTGAGCTCCAGTCCAGACCTGTATATATATACCGCTGACTTTCAGTGACGTCACGAGTTTTCCCATCATCCCCCTCATCTAGTTGTCCCTACTCTAACAATAACAAGGTGTTTAACGGTTGAACGAGTGTGAAGAATATGAGGATTACGGTGATTCCGTAAAGGAATCACCGTAATGATAGTTGGACAGTTGCGCTCTGTACACGGCTTTCCTCTTTAAAAAAAAAAAAAATCCTCATATTCTCACTCGTAAGATCATGAAAGTTTACAATGGTCAACATTCGACGGAACCAGTCTTCTTCCGTATTTTCGGGTGTCCACGTTTCACTCTTCCTCTTTTTCTTTTTCTTTCTTCTTGTCTTGGGCAAGACTTCTGAGTCAGACATGACTCGACCTGGTCGGAATCGGTGAATCCAACTCCCAACCAGTCCTGGCAAACTGAGCAGGGTGGTGATCCTTGACGGGGTCTCACCAAAGCCTTCATCCGGGGGGGGTGAACTTCCAGTCCTTCACCTGGGCACTACAGAGCCCCCAGGACTGCGGTGATATCTGCTTCAGCTGCGGGACCAGTTTACCAGCTCGGCATCTCCTCGCTGCTGCAAAAGAGTTTTTATAGGCAGTAACCAGGTTCCTTTAACCACCCAGGGGTCTACTTACTACCATCTCTCCCTCTCAACACTCCTCTAGGAATTCCTCTAGGAATTCCTTCGGGCTCTGCGTGGTTCCTCCGTGTCATCCTCATCCCCGGAAGGAAACACGATCTCGCTCATGTCGACTATAGAACCTCATCACCCACAACTCGTGTTAACTTGTCCGCGGCACGGTGGATTGTGTCGCCGCTGACAGCGAGGTGGTAGTTGTAGTTGTGGTTGTAGCAGTGATTGCCTTGTCAACCCTCGAAGTGTTCTCATTGCTAGTTTGGTGGAGCGTGGAGGAGTGTGTACTTGGCACCCCCATAGTCACCCCCATGTACAAGCTAATATCCCTAACTACCGCGTCACACTCATCCGACATTTCAATTAAAAAAAAACATAGTATGGGCTTTCCGTTTCATTACCGTGGGCACCACCAACGAATCAAGCAAGGTGTTATTTTTCTTCTGTTTGGACTAGTAAAGGATTCCATCTTAGAAGTCATAATTACGCTTTAATGGGGGGGGGGGGGGGGGGAATTCACATAACCTAAAAAAATCAATCCCCTTCCTTTCTTTCAACTCTAACCCGTAAATCTGATCTTAATCACCATTATCCAAAGTTATAAAAAAATACGAACAACAAAAACATATCTTCACCCCGTTTAAATTAATCAAACAGCACCCACGCTGATGTGATGGGGGAAAGGGCGCTCGGTGATCCGAAGACCGCGACTCATTTAATCAATCTGGGTTCCCGTGCCCGCAGAGGAGACTTTGAGCGCATCAGAACTAACACTATCACTAACACTAAAAAAAAGAGAACATAATGTATCACTATTAACACTATGTAAATATCCTAATCACCAATCATTAATCACCACTCTGTAAGAGAATACAAAAATTTAATTGGAGGTGGGGGCTAATTACCTACTTAACTAGCACACGAGGTACTGCGTAGCGTCCTCCGGACAACGTGGGCTGATGAGTAATTTACACATCTATACCGCTACCACCACTGTACCAAAGGAAGTATTGACTCTCACCTCTCATATACTTTCTATGCTGCCACCACGACACCACTTGGGCATCGACACTGTCACCACTACCACTACTATCTACTATTACTACTATCAGGTCCTTTCCCTGGGGCCGATGAGAGAAAAGAAAAGAAAAGAATAAAATTGATAAATGAACAGACTTTAATTAGTAATAAATAAAAAACGCACTTGCTATATCCGTGGTGGTGCTTTTACAAAACAACTTACCCTACCATCCACGACACTTTACACTGCACAAACAAAAAGAAACATACTCAACATATAAATACACATGAAAATATTACTAGCTAAACCCTACCTAATTACGTGAGGAGGACTAATGGGGAAGTAGCCAAAAATACACTCACTGCAATAATGTTCATGTGTCACCGTTCTTGTCGTCCACAGCTACAGGCAAGGCTATCCAGGCAGTCTTCGGCACTCAGTCAGAAGCCTGACGAGAGAAGACAGTCCTGTGCTGATCCTCTTGGGAGCTATATCCGGGAGGACAGTTTTATATTAGCCATTAATATTAACAGGATGGTTTTTTCATGTGTTTGTCAAGTCCCTAGGACCACGAGTTTCTTACCTGTCTGGAGCGGAGTCTAGAACACTAGTGACTGAGCTCCAGTCCAGACCTGTATATATATACCGCTGACTTTCAGTGATGTCACGAGTTTTCCCATCATCCCCCTCATCTAGTTGTCCCTACTCTAACAATAACAAGGTGTTTAACGGTTGAACGAGTGTGAAAAAATATGAGGATTTAAACTGTGATTCCGTAAAGGAATCACCGTAATGATAGTTGGACAGGCGGGCTCTGTACATTAGCAATGTACATGTACCACAAGAAAAAAAAAAAAAAAAAAAAAAAAAAAGTGCGCCGCTAGTGGCAAACTGGAAAAAGCAGAGCTTAGTTGCTTTAATTAATTATAAACAGTTTTGGTTGAAGTATTTCATTTCTTATGTTAGTCTTAGTTTTGTATAATTATGTTAATTAATTCTGTACAGTACTAGCTTCGTGATATATTTGTTCGTTTATTATAGATGACTTCAGTAAGGCACAAAGAGTATCTGGGAGGGGAGAAAGATATTCGGATGTTCAGAGTGAGGGGGAATATGGATGTGGCTGTAGGAGGTATGTAATATTATTTGAGACAATATTTGTTGAGTTAAAAATCTGTCTACTATAGCATCAACAAAGAAAATGTCAGGCTTCATGTATTACATATATTTATTTTTAATGTAGGTACCTTAGTATTTGCAGTAGTTATATTACTTTGGTAAAGAAAACATTTAAGACCAGGAACTTATAAATTAAAATGCAAAAATAAGAAAAGTGGAAACATTTTTAGAGATCAATAAATACTTGATATCCTTATTTTATTTTCTCCAGGATTGAGAAAAGGCGCTTTACAGACTCTGATTCAGACTTGGGAGATTATGTCAGTACTGTGAAGCTTACCCCCAAGAAAAAGAAAAAGCTGCCCCCACCACCTGATGTGAGTGGCATTCTACCTCTTCAGTGTGCCAACGCTATTGTGGGTAGACTAACTTATGTAGATATGACTGCTGCTTCAACTTCAGAAACAAGACAACATCTAGATGGTGCTAGTGATCCGCTTATGAAATCAAATGGTAATGCATTATAGTTCCTTGTCTGTGAGTGCATGGGAGATATTAAAAATATTAGCTTTTTCACTAAACATTGTCAGTCAAACATTTTGTTATATATATACATATATATATATATATATATATATATATATATATATATATATATATATATATATATATATATATATTTATATATATGTATATATATATATATATATATATATATATATATATATATATATATATATATATATATATATATATATATATATATATATATATATATATATATATATATATATATATATATATATATATATATATATATATACGTATATATATATATACACTTATTTATTGCAGCTGCATTTTCATGTCTATGGGTCCTCTCCATTTTATGATAGGGAGGCTTATGATGAAAAAACTTATATATATATATATATATATATATATATATATATATATATATATATATATATATATATATATATATATATATATATATATATATATTTCTTTTTTTTAGGTCATAGTGTATGGAACGTTTTGTAAAGTTGATACATACAGTATACATTATTTTCCAGCAGTTACCTAATCTATTAGAGTCCATTCTCCTGATTTGCCACACATTGATGGTTAAGTATTCCCACGTTATAATTTTTCAGATATGACTACAATCTTAGGTGCGGTTGCTCGCTGTCAAACAGCTATTGAAGACTTGTACAAGAAAGTAGATGATGTACTAAACAAGAAACTAGATGATATACTTCACAAGTTAAATAACATCAAGAATCAGGAGGCCCTATCAAAAACAAGATTTTTCTGCAATTAAGCCAGATTTGCCTGTTCAAACACTGGAAGACCTTGGGCAGCTTAATGAAAATCTGGATTCTGATCCTAATCTTCAAGAAATTATGGTAAGTGTATCAATTTGCCCTGCAGTGGATGTTCAATAATCCCACAACTGTAATCCCTGTGTTTCATAAGAGGCGATTAAAAGGGACGGGAAATGGGGTTGGGAGTCCCCTCCTTGCATTTTTCCCCATATCCCATATGTCACATGGAGAAAAGTATGGGCTAGGAACCCTGCTCTCTAGTTTCTTCATACACATGGGCTATGGGGCCACATGCCTCTAACTCTGCCTGCCTATCCCTGGCAACAGGATAATGGTTTATTGGTGATTCCTGTATGTATGTATGTAGGTATATATGTATGTATTAATCTCAAATAAGCTGTGTGTTAAGGTATGTTTATAATGATAAAAGCATGTTGTGTTTATAGATATCTTTATGTCATTGCCTATTCCATGAAAGGATGTTGCTACTAGTGTCTGTGTGTGTGTGTGTGTGTGTGTGTGTGTGTGTGTGTGTGTGTGTGTGTGTGTGTGTGTGTGTGTGTGTGTGTGTGTGTGTGTGTGCGTGCGTGCGTGCGTGCGTGCGTGCGTGCGTGGGTGGGTGGGTGGGTGTGTTATTTTGACAAAATTCAGTTGATAACTTTGGTTCTCTCTCTCTCTCTCTCTCTCTCTCTCTCTCTCTCTCTCTCTCTCTCTCTCTCTCTCTCTCTCTCTCTCTCTCTCTCTCTCTCTCTCTCTCTCTCTCTCTCTCTCTCTCTCTCTCTCTCTCTCTCTCTCTCTCTCTTTTTTTTTCCAGCACTGTTGCCTGCTTCGCCTTGGTGGAACCAGTGTGAAGTCATCAGTGAAGTACATGGTAGATACAATCCTGACGAATTCGATGCAAACCAAATTTAATTGGGAGGGTTGCAGTGGTTGGAAAACCAAAAATAACGAGCACAAGATGGGATTGAAGAAAACCAAGATCTGTTCGATAATGACAAGTATGTTACATTAAACTTATTAATTATTAAGCTGTTGTAATAAATTCCATCTTATTAAGGGATTAATTTCCATAATTTCTCTAAAGAAATATAAAAGTGCAATGATATTTATACTTCAAGGTGTGCTTGCTTCAGTCCGTCAAAAAGTAGACAAGAACCAGTAAGGCATAAACAGTGGCTATATCGATGTATGAAAATATTTCCATAGTTACAGTAATGCTACTTTTTAGTCTAGTGGGGACAGTATTATACAATAAGTACAAACACACACATAATTTAGGTAGCAATTTTTTTTTTTTTTTCCCAAGAGCATTGCTTAACAGCACCAATTTCACGACCACCGAAGATAAAATTGGCAAAACCATCATGATATAGTTGAGGAATTCCTCTGATCAATGCGGGAGACGAAGTCGGCGTGTTTGAATTGCAGCAGAGCAACGAGGGCTCATAGCTTCTCGTAGCAATCATTGCTTAATATTTGGGAAATCATTTAGTCATTATTTTTGTTTATTTACTACTCTGGGAGAATTTAAAAAAAAATTCTTAGGTTTAAGGTTTCTAAAGTTATATTTACATAATTTTTTTTCAAATCCGCCAGTTTTTGTTATATTCATTATTACTAGCAGGACCTGCGAAAATTTCACGGAATTAATGCTATATAGAGAGAAGGGCTATATTATATAGTATATAGTATAAACATTCTCTCTCTCTCTCTCTCTCTCTCTCTCTCTCTCTCTCTCTCTCTCTCTCTCTCTCTCTCTCTCTCTCTCTCTCTCTCTCTCTCTCTCTCTCTCTCTCTCTCTCTCTCTCTCTCTCTCTCTCTCTCTCTCTCTCTCTCTCTCTCTCTCTCTCTCTCTCTCTCTCTCTCTCTCTCTCTCTCTCTCTCTCTCTCTCTCTCTCTCTCTCTCTCTCTCTCTCTCTCTCTCTCTCTCTCTCTCTCTCTCTCTCTCTCTCTCTCTCTCTCTCTCTCTCTCTCTCTCTCTCTCTGAGATCCAACCTGTTCATAGATTCAACTTATGGGATTTCTAAAGTTTACTTATTTGTTTGGAAATACAAACATTTTCCCAGCCCTGGTAATGCTATGGATCTTGAGTACTATAAATAATTTCTAATATTCTCTTTATGTATTTTTTATTTTATTTTTTAGTTTGTAGATCCACTGTGTCTGAAGTGAACCTCAATTCAATGGAAATTTTTTTTTGCATGCATATTATGGCATTTCTGTAATTTTGGAATATGTCTGATGTGTCTTAATTGTGTGTGATGTTTTAAGTTTAAAGGCTGAGGAATGGTTTTCCTAAAAGCAACTTATGTTGTGGATCTGTTTGGTTTGGGGTAGTCTGTGATCCTCTCGGGCTTGAATGGTAGAGTGAATTGCTTGTGTGACCCATTTCATTGGGTGATCTCTACTATTCCTTTTACCTACTGTTTGTTTTCTCTTTCCTCTGGCCTCTACCTCTGTCCACCCTGGTAACAAGGAGATGGGTTTTTGATGATGTCTGTGATGTATTATTTACTAAATAATTATAGAGTAATTTTGTCATCTTCTTAATCATCAGCAGGGACATTGTGATTTTTAAAAGGCTGTGATATATGAGTCACTATAATTTAGGATAAACATTTTGTATTTTTTTAATAAAAAATTGTAAAACTATTTTTTTTTCTTCAAACAATGCACCTTTATATATACGTATATAGAGTAGTGGAGATGGTTTGCGCTACCTTAAGCAGATAATATTAGCCTACGAAGCCTCCAGATCGAATACGACCACAAAATTTCACCAGCAAGTGAAAAATCTTTTAAACTTTGATAGCGAGTGACATGCTACCCCCAATATCCTCAGTTACCCCCGGTAGAGAGGTGTAAATGAAGGAATTGGCTGACGGCTCAATGCGCTACTAGTTGGGTTTACACGCTCTGTGCCAGTGGGGGGGTCAGTGTGCTATGGCATGTCGGGTTATCGCCCTAGGTGCCTTAAGTTCTCTATCTTTATGCACAAGCTATTAAAATTGTTGTCATTAAGTAGTTAGTGATGCTTCTTGCCTGTCAAATAATAAAAGCTTGTAAAAATAAAACAAAGATTGCAAACAAGCTTTTTATTTTTACAGATATAATTGTATTGACAAACAAATAGTGTCAGTAAGTGTCAGTAAGTGTCGAAAATCATAAACAAATAAATTTCCAAAAGAATTCAAAACAAAAAGGTTGAAAATACACTATGCAAAGTCTTATTAAGCATCATCAAAACAGTAGGGCAATCTCACACCAGCCTCAGTTACACTTTGTACAATAAAACTCAACATCCATTGCTTCAATGTCTTCCTGAAACTTCCCGGTTGAATCAATCTCATTCACACATTCTACATGCCACCAGCTGTCACACAGTGCACAGTGCACTCTCACTTTTTCCCTTTTTTCACATTGACATTTAGGACAGAGTTCATTCACATATTGAACTAAACCATCAGAGTCATCGTCCAGGACTGGCTCATCCCCACTGTCTGAAGAGTCTGTCTCCTCGCCTTTCTGCTTTTGGGATACAGACAGAAGTTTCCTGAACTATTTTTCTTTCCTATTTCTCTTCTCCTCATCTCTTTCTTTCCTTTCGTTTTCCTTCTGCTTTTTCTTTTCCTCCATTCGCCTTCTCTTTGCTTCAGCTTCCTGTTCTTGTACCTTTTTTCTCTCCTCTCGTTTTGTTTTTCTTTCCATTTTCTCCTCCTCTTTTTTCTTTCTCTGTTTCTCTTCGATCATTTGCCGGTACTCAACACCACTTATTGAACATGGCAATGCTGCGGTGGTTTTTTTCAATCCCTTTTTCTTCTGGAATGAGGGCAGTTTAAGGTAATCCTCAATCTTTTTGGAATTTTGGCATGTAGAAGGCAGGGACTGTGGGGCAGGCTGGGATGTGGAAGGCAGGGACTGTGGCTGTAAAGTTTTTTCCAACAACACCTTCCATTCTTCATAGAGTGGATCCTCCATGTTGTACAGCTCCTCGTACCGCTTCATGAATTTCAAAGTTGTTTCTTCCCCAAGCGAGAAGTTAAAATTTATCAGCTCAAAAATGTTGGAGAATGCTGAAGGAGTGGGAACTCCTTGTTCTGGCCTCGAAAACTTGGATTCAATGAAATGTTGCTTATAAATGAAAGACAAACAAAAAAAAAGTTCATGCAAACACACGCAGTAAACACAAATACATGCTCGAATATAATACCTTATCATTACGTAATTATTAGCCTCTCCTGTCATTTTCCGCTTTACAAGTCAAAACAGCTTGTGTGTAACATCTCATTTATGCTATTCACAATAACATTAAACATACTGAAATGCAGATAGTAGAAAGAGATGACAAAAAAAAGTAAGCACACTAGCCTGACAATGACATTCTAACATCGGTGATAGGCTACGCGGGATGGCGCGCTTTGCCAACAATGATGTTTATGGCTGGTGTTTGTGCTACCCATGCCATCACTCATTTGTTGAGACTAGGCATGTTTATCTTCAACCATTTAGCAGTCATGCATTGTAACAATATATTAATTAACAAACAATGTTAGATTTGTATCAAAATAGGTGGCAATGACTAACACTGACATTCATGTGTGCTATCAAAAGCGTTAGCGATGAGGACTGAAACACAACTTACCTCAGTACTGTGTGAAGATGCACTGGTTCTCTCTTATTGGCTCGCGCAGAAAACGGAGCAGTACTTGCGGTAATATTTAAACTTCGTTCTATCTTTTCTGCTCTCTGTTTATTTATTTAACGGGACTTAGTGCATAGACCCGACTGTTGCGCAGACCCTCCACTACTCTCTCTATACAGTGGTACCTCTTTTTTCGAACACCCTTTGACTCGAACACTTCCCAAACCGAACACATTTGGCGAACAAATTCCGAACGCGGTCTTGCAATTCGAACACAAACACACGCGGCGGCCGACGCCGCCTTCCCGCCAATCGGCCAGTCTCGCTTGCACTTCTCCGCTGTGAACACCTCTCTGTTGTGCTTGATATTTTTGCATATTTTCTTGAAATTAGCCCTCATTATGGCTGTCAAGAAAGTGAAAAATGACAGTGCAAATGGTGGAAGGAAGCTGACGCACTATAGTATAGAAATGAAGAAGGAAATAATAGGAAAACATGAGAGAGGAGTTCGTGTTTCTGACCTGGCCTCACAGTGCGGGATGGCCAAGTCTACGATCTGCACATTTTTGAAGCACAAAGAGACAATAAAGGCTGCTGATATGGCTAAAGGAGTGCTTGGTAAATCAATTTAGAGTGTTTGGTTTGAGGAGTGTTTGGTAAATCATTTTTTATTTAGTATTTTTTATTTAAAATAAACTGGAACGGATTAATTGTTTTTACATTAATTTCAATGGTAAAAATTGCTTCCTAATTCGAATTTTCTCAATTGGCCCATTCATTCCATGTTTGCTGGGTTGGGCCTATTTGTGGTGGTAGTATCAACCCATGTACAGTACAAGGTACTGTATGCTATGGCTAAAGGCTTGCTTGGTAAATCAATTTAGAGTGTTTGGTTTGAGGAGTGTTTGGTAAATCATTTTTTATTTAGTATTTTTTATTTAAAATAAACTGGAACGGATTAATTGTTTTTACATTAATTTCAATGGTAAAAATTGCTTCCTAATTCGAATTTTCTCAATTGGCCCATTCATTCCATGTTTGCTGGGTTGGGCCTATTTGTGGTGGTAGTATCAACCCATGTACAGTACAAGGTACTGTATATTTAGTACACCTATTGTAGGAAGAATATGGTATGAGTAGGCTTCAATCATTAGTGTATAGCAATTATATGTCAAAATATTATCTTTATTTGTAATTTTTTTAAGCTGCCTCCTTTATTGCAGGTGGTGCCTTATTAACGGAAGCTCCAGGGCTGTCATCAACAGGTGACAGGTGTGATAACGTTCTTGGCTGTTGTATTAATTGATTATCTGCTATAAACAAACCAATATTCCAGATTTGTGAGCACATGAATCATGTGATATACAAAAATGACAATTATGCAATTAAAGTAACCTGAAATTCCTTTAATTAAGTAGGAATAGAATACCAGCCACAACCCCATACTTCCCATGCTGAGTATCAAAGCGTATTGAACCCTGAATTTAGTATGAATTTACTGTACTTGCACTTAACAATATTGTAACTGATTTTTTGCAGAACTATATGCATTCATGTGGTTACAGAACTGAACTTTCAAGTTTTAGTCATTGCATTTCAAGCAACCCATAGCTGAAGATGGGAAACCTATACCTAATCCGGTAAATTTATACTTTATGCCAATATTCCCTATCTCTACCCACACCCCACCAATCCCCCCAACAAGCTTGGGGGACCTTGGGGAATCGGGGATTTTTGGGGGGAAGGCATATATGAGTGATATATGGTCTTTGAAAAATCTAGGGGAATTTCCCTAGATTTAGGAAAAATTTCCCAGATCTAATCTAATTTACCCTAACCTAACATAACCGGGGGTTATGGGGTTATTGGGGTGCTGCGCCCCCCCTGGACCCCCCCGCTGACACTGTTGTAACCTAATCTAACCTAATTTACCCTAACCTATCCTAACCTGGGGGTCTGCGCCCCCTATGGACACCCCCCGCTGACAATTGTAACCTAACCGAACCTAATTATTGGTTGAAATGCAAATTTACCTAGTATAATTTCATAACTCACAATACCTTAACGAGAGCATGAAGTTCCTGGCTGTGGGTCATCCTCTACTATTCCTCCAAGGAGCCATACAGTGAGGACACTGAACAGCTGCTGGTAGGACGCCGTGCTCCCTCAGAAACTCGTACACCAAATCGTTTTTTGAATGAAATTTTGCGATTATTTGCCAATAATCCAATTCACAACCTTCACAAGGGATTTCAATGGTAGCCATTATACAACTGAGGAGAAAAGTGTCACCTGACCTGTGTTTGTAGCTATACCACGCCTACTATTACATATAGCAAGCTGTGATTGGCGCAGCTGGTGCTGGTAATTGGTGGTGGCACGTCATTGGACAGAGGAAATATAGACAATATAATAATCCTCTGTAGCATCTACCCACAAGCCCATGCTAGAAACAAAAGCCCGTGCTAGAAACAATTGATAGTGTTTGTTTGTTTATGTGGACTTAGAGAAAAAAGTCCCCAAACGTACCACATTCCCGGACGTATTGCAGCGATATTATTAATTTCCGACAGGTAGTGTGATCAGTGAAAATGTTGTAAATAGTAAGAGCAACAAGCTGAGGGTAGCCATAACCATCAACTGTTTAATGGCATAAAGTTAAGCATAGACTACACCATACTTGACTGGACACTCGCGACAATCGCTGACAGACGATATTACATTTCGGTCCTAAAGATTCCGCTGCTATGAGTGATGACAGATAATACTTCATATATCAGTTCATATTCTACTTAGGACATTGTATGTCATGTCTTTACAATCAGTAATGATTGCTGAACCATGGCTGAACATAAAATAGGAAATTAACATAAAGATTACAAGTTTGAGTGAAAAATCGTGTGGGAGTTGTGTATAAAGCATATTGTTTATAGCAAAAAAATCTGGCAAATTCGCAATAATTTCTGAAATAAAACATCACATATTGTGAAATAACCATTCCTGAATATGATTTGATTGTGATCAAATGTCATATAATCGTTATATCGGCTTGGGAATGAATTTTTCATAATTCGTGGCGCGAAAGGCAAAAGGAGAAAGAGGTCACAAGAAGAAGAAGACCAAAACAATCCTTTACAAAGGTCAACAACGTAAATAGTTCAATTCATTGGTCCCATGACGCTATTATAAGTCTCATGGAAAATGTTCATGAGCAGAAGAAGAAGAGAAGTGCTTCCTCTTCTTCTTCTTCTTGGGAATTTGATGGGGCCGTGCAGGCTGTGGTGCCACAGCCTCTAGTGCCCCAAAAGTGCAGGTTGCAGATGAATGAGTGGATCAGATCCTATTGAGTTGACCTGTCCTTTGGAGGAAGGTCCTGATGTGTTTGAGTACTTTGAAGGCCAGGCCAGGATCTTGAGAGCCACCTAAGATGTCTGTTATTGTTGGTCTGCGGATGTGGAGAGACGACAGTGAGTGAAGGAGTGCCATGCGGTGGGAGTGGTGACGAGGACAGTGAAGTAGGAGGTGTTCTAGGGTGTCTGGTTGTGTAGGGCACCAAGGGCAGTGGGAGTCATCAGTCATGCCCAGCTTGTGTAGGTGGGAGTTTAGGCGGCTGTATCCAATTCTGAGTCTGGTGACGGCAGTGTCAAGGGCACGGCTGGGGGAGTAGGTCCACCAGTGGTGTCGTGTGTCTTGTCTAATGTGTCCAAGTGAGGTGTACTGTAGGGCGTTAGTCAGGTCTGCGTCCCAGTGTAGTCTACAGGCTGTGTGGAGATTAGTCAGTGAGTCAGTCTGGTCAGTGGGGAGGTGTATGGGGAAGGGGTGGGAGTGTGCTTCCGCTGCCGCTCTATCGGCCACTGTATTACCCATGATGCCGATGTGTGAGGGGACCCACTGAAGGTGGATGGAGAAGCCAGAAGAGGACAGTTGGAGAAGAAAGTGGTGAATGGTGAAGCAGAGGGAGTGGTGTGTTTTGGGGCTGTGGTGCCGGATGAGTTGGAGGGCTGAAAGGGAGTCTGAGAAGAGAGTGACTGAGCAAGGGGAGGTGAGTGTGGTGGCAAACCTGAGGCCCTCTCTGATGGCAAAGAGTTCTGCCGTCAGAATGGAGGCAGAGGCTGGAAGCCTCCAGGCAGTGGCAGTGTTACGTACTGGGACATACATAGCAGCTCCAACAGAGGGAGGTGTTGGGAGGCGGGAGCCGTCAGTGTATATGTGGAGGAAGTTGTGGTAGTGAGTGTGCAGGAGGTTGTTGAAAATTATCCTGCCCTGCACCGGACAGTGTGCCTTTGACCATTTTGTGTCTGTGTGCAGTGTCAAGGATATTAAGGAGGAGAGGGGAAACCAAGGGCCCAAAGGGGAAGTCTTCTCGAGAGTGAGAAAGGAGGGGGGGGGTCACCCGGAGGGAGGCAAAGAAGGAGAGGGCTCTTTCTACAAATGGTGTGTGGGCTTGATATGGTAGGGGGCCAAGAAGTGGTGCCCTACTCTGTCGGAGGAGGAGGGAGTGGAGGGCGTGGCAGCTAGGTGAGGATGCAAGTTTGGTGTAGGTGCGGACAAGGAGGATGGAGTGTCGGTGTGACAGTGAGGATAGGGAGGATTCTGTGTGAAGGGTTGTGACTGGGGAGGACCTGAAAGCTCCCAGGGCTATACGCATGGCTGTGGTTTGAATGATATCCAGTTTATGGAGAAGTGAAGGTGAGGCCGCCCCATAAACCTCACATCCGTAGTCTAAGCGACTCCGGATATAGGCACAATAGAAACGAAGGAGGTTATGCCTGTCCGCACCCCACTTGATCCCTGCCAGGGACTTCATTAAGTTTAGTCTTTTAAGACATGAGGTCACCAGGTTAGACGGGGGCCGTCCACTACTATACCTAGAAACTTATGTTGGGTTTTGAAGGGAATGGGTGAACCTTTAATGGTGACCACAGGTATGTTGGGTATTCGCCTTCTGGTGAAGCACAGAAGGCTAGACTTCTGGGCACTCACTGTTAGGCCCCAACGTGATGTCCAAGAGTCTATGGCATCAAGCCCACGTTGAAGGTTAAGTTGAGCCTCCTGGATAGTGGAAGCAGAGCAAAGGAGGGAAATGTCATCAGCATATAAGAGTGCATGTGTGCATGGAGAAGAGGGAAAGTCTGAAAGTAAGACATTGAAAAGGAGAGGACTGAGAGGAGAACCCTGTGGGACACCTCTGGTGACTGGGTAAGACCTAGAGTAGGAGTTACCTATCACCAGAGAGAAGGACCTGGAAGACAAGAAGGACTGAACCCAATTGAGTGGGGAACCATTGAGTCCCAGGCGGGAAAGTTTTTCAATAATGGCATTATGTGAAGAGGAGTCAAAAGCTCCTTTGAGATCAAGAAAAGCTACCAGAGTGAATTGCTTGTGGTTAAATCCTTCCTGAATGTGGTGCTCTAGCTGGAGCAGGGCATCCAGGGTGCCCCGGTGAGGACGGAAGCCAAACATGTTAGGGGGAAGAAGGTGTTTGTGTTCCAACCACCATGTTTTTTAGTCTGTCATGCACTATGTGTTCTAATACCTTACTGAAGTTAGAGAGTAGACTGATGGGCCTGTAGGAGGAAGCCTCCGACGGGTCCTTGCCAGGTTTGAGAATAGGAATTGTGATGGCATGACGCCACACAGAAGGGAACGTGCCAGACTGCCAGCTGGCGTTGAACACGTTCAGGAGGAGGAAGATCAGGGGATCTGGGAGGCGGCGAAGAAACTCATTCGGGACATTGTCCGGCCCTGTCGCCTTCCCAGCAGACAGTGCTTGTAAAGCTGATGAAAGCTCCTGGGGAGTTATAGCTGTGCTAATTGTGTGGCCGTGTGAAGAAGGAGGTAACACAGGTGGAGGTATAGGGTCAGGGGAGCCGAGGACAGTGTGTATGTTGGAGGCAAGGCACTCGGCTTTTTGGACGTTGTTGACAAGGAGGACACCGTTACTAGTTGACGGGAAGGTGAGAGGGGGCTGAGGGTGAACCATCTTCCTGATTAAAGACCAAGCCTGGGAGACTGAGGAAGAAAAGGACAGGAAGGCACAAAAGGAGGCCCACGCAGAACGTTTCTCATTAAGAATAACACGCTTGCACTGGGCCTCTAAAAGTCTGAAGCGACTGCGAAGGGGAGGGATGGGATTCTTATGCCACATGTTAAAGGCATGTCGTTTGGCCTGAAGGGCTGCTGCACACCTTCGGGACCACCAGGGGACCCGGAAGGAGCGGGAGGGACGGGAAGTGACGAGGTGAAAGTGGTGGGACCCTACATCCACCAAGATGTCTGTAAGGTATTGAATTTGACTTTGTGAAGGGAGGATGGTGGGAGGAGTTTTTGAATTAATCTCTTTTTGAAAAGAGCCCCAGTCTCTCTTTTTAAAGGACCAACGAGGTCTGCGTGATGAAGGGGGGGGGGGTGTCGGTATTGAAGGGAAGGAAGTGACAACAGGAAGGTGGTCACTCCCCATGTAAGGGCCAGTTGTTATAGTGGTGAGGAGGAGAGGGCCATTCCCCAGGCAAAGGTCCAAGGTAGAGGGGTTCCCTGAAACTGGATCGGTCCTGGTAGGGAGGCCAGGTGGAGTAAGGAGAGAGAAAGTTGCACTGTCTGCCAGGAAGGTCGAGAGGGACAGACCCGAACAGTTTCTTCGGCTCCTGGGGAGGGCTGGTTCCCAGAAGTCGTGATGGGCGTTAAAATCACCCATTATTAAGGCTGGGGAGGAAAGCTGTGAAAACAAATGCTGGAACTCCTGAAGGGAGATATCCAAGCATGGGTTGTAAATTAAAAGGATCTGAAAGGGCCCTGAGTTAAAGGTAATAGTCACCCCCAGGTGCTCTAGTCTGCCCCCGGGGTAGGGAGTGATAGTGAGGAGGCTAGAAGAGAGGGATTGGTGGACAAGCAGTAGCAGGCCGCCTCCTGCTCCGCCTGCCCCCCTGTCCACTCTGTAAGAAGAATAGTTGGGGAAGGAAGGGGAGAATGCGTCAGTGAGCCACGTCTCACAGACACCAACAACAAGAGGTGAATAGGAAGACAGCGTGGTTTTAAAGACTGGAAGTTTCCAGTACAGGGACCGGGCATTCCAGAGTATGAAGTGAGAGGGGAGAACAGAATTCACTGCGTGAGTGATGTGAAGAATGAGAATAGTCCTGGCAAGCACTGGAGGAGGCTTTCTTGAAGGCTGTAACCTGTTAGAAGATTGATAAATTTAAGTGCAAGTGGTGCTAATCCCATAATGAAGGCAGATAAGGAGAGACCCGAAGCATGTTGGGCCTGTGAAGGTGTCGTAGGAGGCTCAAGGCATGCACTGCCCTATGAGGGCAGGGGCTGCTGGGCTGCTGGCTGTGTGGCATGGGGCTGAAATTCAGGCTGGGGAGGTGTGGGTTGAGGTGGGGGAGGGATGGGTTGAAGTAGGCGAGGAGCAGTATGAGGTGGGATAGGAGTGGGTTGGGGTAGAGGGCGAGGTGGTAGGGGTGTGGGGAGAAGGAATACCTCCTGTAAACGGGTATCCCTCCTAGGAGAGCTGGGGCAAGAGGGGGGTTTTGGCCGACGCCTGGGAGAGCGACGGCCCCTCTGGGATTTGGGTGTTTGAGGTGTGCATAGGTTAGTGGATGGGCGTTGAGGGGTGGAGCAGTCCTGGGCAGCCAAAGGAATTACTGTGACCTTAGGGCTAAGTGGCTTGGGAGGGGCTGGTTGTGGGGCAGGTGCAGGTGGGGGTGCCTGGGGAGGTGTTGTATTCTCCTCTGTTGAGGAGGTTGGTCTGAAGAATCCTGGGCGGATGCCCCTCAGCTTACGCTTAACCTCCGTTATAGTGTGGTCAGGCTCATGTTGGAGCTGCTGTAGTTGCAGTGCCTGGAGGTATGCCAGGCACTGCCTATAGGTGGGGCGGTGGTTGCCATCACAGAACAAGCATGTTTCAGGCCGGGTACAAACCTCGGCATCATGGTAACCACTGCACCTCCCACAGCGGTTTTTGCCGTTGCAGGAGGCGTTGCCATGGCCAAACAGAAGGCAGCGGGTGCACCTGAGGACAGGGAGGGTGTGGGGCCTAACACAGTACACTGCAGAGTTTAGGGCAATCCTATCAGGGAGGGCCCCTCTAAACTTAATACGAATGGCCATATTGGCCATCGTCTGCCCTTCCCTGACAAAAGCTGGGAGTCTAAAAACGTCTATGATTTGAGTTGGGGCATCGTCTAGTATGGTAAGGTTGGTGAGTATGTCCTGTGTGGCCATTTCGGGGGATACTGGGTATATCCTCCCAAACATGTAAGTGGGGTCATCGTCTGTCACAACCCAGCATTTAACAGACCACTCCCCCAGCGTGGTGACCGACTCAGGAGGTTGAGAGAGGTTTTCGAGGTTGGCTACCTCGAATTTTATGCCCCTGCCGCCACCTGTGATGGTTAGGGTCTTTTCAACATATTTTTTGCCAAATATGGAAGAGTAGATAGCCGTGGCCACTTTACCAGGGTGAATAAAGCACCTGTTCCCCTCAGCAGAGCGGATGATGATATATTTAGAAAAAGAGGGTTGCAGTGGTTGAGGTTGGCGTGGGGGCACAGCTCTAGCGTTAGGTGAGGGTGGTGAAGGAGCTACTTGGGCGAAAGAGCGATCATTGCATTTGGTGGACTTAGCTGTACGTTCGTGGGTCTCACCAGACGATGGAGAAAGAGAGCGAGTCCGTTTCAGGACTGTCGTGGTGGCGTCCATGTGGGCGGCGGCAGCTGTCGGTGGGTCACAGCCGTCGTCAGTCAGCATGAGTCCATTTGCCGTTCGTCGGCTGTCGATGCGGCGGGACTCGATACTGCAGTAAATCCTGCACTTGGGCACTTGTAGGCACCCACCGAACCGTAAATAAGGTTGGGGTGGCGTGTGTGGTTGCGGCTGAGAGAGGTAGGTCTGCACTCTACCGTGGTTCTAGCGCGTCTAGTGCTTCCTCCATAACGGCTTGTGTTGTTGTTATGATCAGGTGATTCCACAAGGTTAGTTCTTCTACGTGTGACCAGACTGGTAGTTGTATCGCTGTAAATCCAGAAAAAACGGAAGCCAGGCTAGCGTTAGCAAAACCTAGTGTGACCGTAGCTTCATCAGCTTCTATTGTATACTCTGAATCATGCTTGAAATAAGATTTGAAACTATTTCCAAATATTTTGTTTGTTTTCTACGTTTTCACTGAGCATGGCAGGATAAAAGGAAAAGTACGTACGCCGGGAAAGTGATGTATACTTGGTTACTTGGTTTTTGTTTAGAGACCAAGCCATGGTGGTCACAGCCATGGTGGACCACCGCTGCACCACTGTGGTGCCCGACCACAGCAGTTCCTCCCAGTAAACAACTTAGCATCACAAGCCCGGGCGGGGACCCGATCTGCCGACCAAGCGAATGTAAGGCCAGCGCGCTACCACTGTACTAGCCAGGAGGCCGTATATATTTTTATTTATGGGAGATTTGTTTTCTCCCCCCTGAAAGCGGGTCACAAACCCCGTCTGAGATCAGGTACCTCATTACTGTTTGGTGAACAGGGACCACACTTATAAGAGACTTGGTCCATATGTCTCCTACCCGGCGCGGGGATCGAGCCCGCGATCTCTCGCTTGTTAAGCAAGCGTCCTAACCACTAGACCACCGGGTATGGTGATAAGATCATTGGAAAGAACATTGCTAGATAGAAGAGGAGGAGGAGGCAATGAAACCAACAAGCTGACTAGAGACCATCACCAATAAGAAATTACAATGGAGTTATTTTACACAGTCTCTGAGAAATGCTCTCTCGATGACACTCAACAAACATCGTAAGTTGATTAGGAATGTTAAATTTTTTCTTCTTGATGTTATTTATGGGTATATGAAAGTATGAGTGAAGTATGAGTATGAGTGAATTGATTACGAGTGACTTAGGGTGTTGTGTTCAAGTTTTGGTTATATTTTACAATTACTCTCAACACTAAGGTGTTGTGTATCCTGCCATGCTCAGTGAAAACGTAGAAAACAAACAGAATATTTGGAAATAGTTTCAAATATTATTTCAAGCATGCATGTATATTAGTATGGACTACATTGGCTATGTATGTATGCGTTTTCAGTTTAAAATTTCAATATTCCTGGAAATTATTGCAAATATGGTTTTTTTATTGGTGTCTTAGGATTTAATAATTTTCGCCCACCGATGACGTATGTTGACTAATTTGTTTTTGTTGCTCATAAACATATACTTCACATCACTCTGAGTTGTTTGCTTTTTGTTTGAGGTTTCTATGATGATTTTAAGTATTTTATTCAAATAAAACAAACAAAAAATCGCCTCAGGACACATTTACGAAAGACCCGATTTCGAGTGCACAGTCACGTATGGTGTATTCTATGGTATTGCATATTAATATAAACTATATGGGCTATGCATGTAAGTGTTTTCAGATTGAAATTCCAATATTCCTGGAAATTATTGCAAATTTGGTGTTTTTATTGGTGTCAGGATTTAATAATTGTCGCCCACCGATGACGTATGTTGACTAATTTGTTTTTGTTGCTCATAAACATATTCTTCACATCACTCTGAGGTGTTTGCTTTTTGTTTGAGGTTTCTATGATGATTTTAAGTATTTTATTTAAATAAAACAATCAAAAAATCGCCTCAGGACACATTTGCGAAAGATCCGATTTCGAGTGCACAGTCACGTATGGTGTATTCTATGGTATTACATATTAATATAAACTACATGGGCTATGCATGTAAGTGTTTTCAGATTGAAATTCGATTATTCCTGGAAATTATTGCAAATTTTGTGTTTTTCTTGGTTTCTTAGGATTTAATAAAAGCGTTTACATGTGTCGCCAAACTTCGTTTGTTTTCACGAACACGATTTTAAGGAGAAAAGTCTTGGTTGGTGTTGCCACAATTTTCCTAATATATTTCAATCTTAATGCTTGTTTTTAGTTTTCTTTTATATTAAAAACGACATATATTATATACATATTTTAAATTATAAGCACTGAAATTATCTCAAACATCTTAATTTCTTCAGATTTATTCGAAATAGATATCATGGTTTCTCCGTATATTACGCACCGCTTCCACCCTTGACTCCACCTAAGGTAGAAGCCAACATCTCGCTATGTAGTACAAATTCCCTTATATATTACAATCATTATGCTTGTTTGTGGATTTCTGTTATATTAAAAACAACATTAATAATGTAAATATTATGTATTTCAACAACTGTCATGATCTCAAACATCTTACTTTCGTCTTATTTATTCGGAATGTATATCCTGCTGATTCTGTATTGAAACTACAGCACCCTCCATAGTCCACACTCGTCCTAAGCCCACAACATGTCCATCTATCGTCGTATACAGATCACCTTACCAGTAGCAGCAAGATGTGTGTGTGTGTGTGTGTGTGTGTGTGTGTGTGTGTGTGTGTGTGTGTGTGTGTGTGTGTGTGTGTCTGAGTGTGTGTGTGTGTGTGGGTGTATGAGTGAGTGTGTGTGTGTGTGTGTGTCTGTGTGTGTATGAGAGTGTGTGTGCGTGTGTGTGTATGAGAGTGTGTGTGTGTGTGTGTGTGTGTGTGTGTGTGTGTGTGTGTGTGTGTGTGTGTATGTGTATGTGTGAGCACTGGATGTCTTCACATGACGCGGGCCCGGCCTTCGTATCTGGAGTGCGGGCTCGCTCCAAGTGAAATTTTTGTGTTCGAAACTGGATCTGTCTTCAGTGTCTAAATTTTCTTTGACTTACATATTTTTGTGCAATATACAAATATCTTATTTCTTACTTTAATTTGATGAAAATAATTGTAAACCATATGATATACTTTTTACTTATTATTAGGAAAAAGGGAACAATTGTAAGTCGAAGCTACAACCACAAAATGCATTGAAACATCAACACCCACACAGGTTTGAATGTCACATCTTGTTATTTTCTACATTTCTCTAATATATTACAAGCTTTTTGCTTGTCTTTGACGTTTTTCTATATTAAAAACAATATATATATAATATAAATCTTATGTAGACGATCAACTATAATGGTCTCAAACATCTTACTTTCCTCTGATTTATTTGAAATATATACCCAGATTCTTTCTCATGAAAACACACACATCCGCTTCGCTCCACCCACGTAGAGGGCCCACAGTTCGTTATTTTCAACACTTCCCTAATATATTTCAAGCTTTATGCTTGTTTTTGGTTAGCTTTTATATAAAAAACAACATATATATTATAAATCTTATTTATTTCTACAACTGTTATGGTCTTGAACGTCTTACTTTCCTCTTATTTAATCGAAATATTATCTCGCTCAGTGTCTACACAGATGAAATTCTGAAGTTTGATGAGCTGTGATTGGTTACATGACAAGAGGCAAAACACTGGCAAACGCAGAACTTCGTATATTGAAAGTGTTTGCGATATGTTGGTCAGAATTTGCCTAGTCATTGCATCTTGGCAAGTGGTCTTGACATTACATGTAAACGCTTTAATTGTCGCCCACTGATGACGTACGTTGACTAATTTGCTCATAAACATATTCTCTACATCACTCTGAAGTGTTTGCTTTTTATTTGAGGTTCCTATCTTATTTCTAAGTATTTTATTTGATTTTTCTAAAAATCTGCTGTAGGACCGGTTTGCAAAAGGTCAGATTTCGAGTGTCCAGTCAAGTATAATGTAGTCTATGAGTTAAGTAATACCCCTAATCCTGTACTGATATAAATATTATAATTGAAACAAAGTTACATGCATGCTATCCTTGCATCCTCAGGATCATTACATGTTGACAGTGTGAGACACGAAAAGTCAATGTGATGCATGTGATGCTGTAACTCATGCAGATATTGAAGTAGCGCATATGTTGGACCAGCCTCTACCACATGCAACTACTTCCACTGTACTTGGTATCTATTGATATACTGTAATATTATATATGTTATGTATTGTCTCTGTCTCTCTGATGTACAGCGACTTCAATATATAATGATAAGTTTGATACATTTTAGTGAAGATAATACTGTATGAAATTATATTAGCATTTACAATATTCACGCTAATATGAATACACAGCATTATAGCAAAATTATTTCTTAGTGAGATAACAATATTGAGTGGTGGTGTTTGTGCATGTAATAATATATGTTTTAATATGCTTCAGCACAAACAAGACAGGGAAGACCGAAAATTGTTTCCAGCCACATCCTTGCAACTTAGAACCTTCGTCAATGCAGAAAGCACATTAAAAGACTCCTTGCTGAAGTTGCTATGTTGAAGGCCCAATCATCCCAAGGTACTGCCATTAAATCTAAGCAACATAACATTGTTAAGGAGGTTGGAAAGTACCTGAGTGGTATACAACTGGATTTAAAAAAATCTCAATTGAAGTTGTCTGGAGTGTCAAAGAAGGGGAGGCGTTACACTAAAACTGATAAGTCTTTTGCATTAAGTATTTATCAAAGAAGCCTTAGAGCTTACAAATACTTGTCTAAGATGTTTGCTTTACCAAGTACTAGAATGTTGCGGTACTGGATGAATGATTTTGAGTTTTGGGGTTGGATGGAATGAAAATGTATTTAATCTTTTGAAGGAAAAAGCTAAATCAATGGATGCAGAGCAGGTTTTTTTTTCACAGCGTGTCAGAGAGCACCAGGAAATTTTTTTTTTGGTTTGTAACATGATGTATTTTTTTTCTTCAACTTGCAGATCTCTAATATTTAGTAACTTTTACAGCTCTAGAGCTGTAAAATGTTTGAATGTAAGGAGTAATGACGTGAAAGTGGTATGTATTTAATCGCTGTGTACTAGGTATATGTCTGTGCATGTATTTATTTATAATATGATTGTTTTGTTTTGTGAACACTGCTTACTTTTGTGCATCTATTGTTTGCTCTTGCTGCTTTTGACTTGCATAATTGGCTAATTGCATGTTTGTCTACTTTTGCTTTTAATGCTTTTGTAAGTTCCTTTTTTTTCTGTCGTGCATAATATTTGATTTATGTATGTTAGTTTCATACATAAGAAATCTTAAATACTGTAAAAAATGGTATGCTTTTATGTGCATGTGTTTCCTCATGAATGATAATGTGTGTATATATTTGTTTTCCTTGACATTTATTATTTACCCTTTGGTGTTATGTTTCAGAACGGTCTTCACTGGCATGTTTTGCTAGCGCTAGCGGTAGAAGAATGTAGGTACCAAGAAACTATCGTTTATTCAGTATATATATAACGAAAAAAAATATTGCACTTCTTTTTTCAATGACATTTTATGTGTATAAGAAAAATAGGATAGACGACAATACAACAAAACACCCAAATATAAATTTTAATTTGATGCAAATATAGCATTTACTTCTCGCATGACAATGACATTATGACATAGATGGAACGCCACCTGTACCGAGTACAACGGGCCAACTATCATTACGGTGATTCCTTTACGGAATCACTGGTAAATCCTTGTATTCTTGACACTCGTTAAATACCTTGTTATTGTTAGAGTAGGGACAACTAGATAGAGGGGATGATGGGAAAACTCGTGACGTCACTGGAACGGAGGATATATATACCGATCTGGGCGGAAGGTCAGTCACTAGTGTTCCGTGACCCCGCTCCAGACAGCTGCCGAGAGGACTAGCAAATGACTGTCTTTCGGCTCCTAAGTGTCTAAGGCTGCATATGGAGTTGCCTTTCGCTGTGGACGACGGCAAGAAGGACTCAGTGACTCGCAAACATTATTATTGGCGTGAGTGTATTTTGGTCGTTTTTCATCAGTTCCCTCACGTATTGTTAGGTAGGATTTAGCTAGGAATATTTATGTATTTCTTTATGTTTGTGTCGTGGGTGGTGGATAAGTACTTGTAAGAGCACCACCACGGATATAGCGAGTACTTTCTTTATTTGTTCATCATTAAAGTCTGTCCATTATTTTAGTATATTCTTTTTTTCGTATCTCAATCTCGGTGGTGGAGGGCCTACTAGTAGTAGTAGTGATAGTGTCGATGCCCAAGGGGGTGTCGTGGTGGCAGCATAGAAAGTAGATAGAAAGTAGTAGATGAGAAGATAGAGTTTATACCGAAACGGTACAGTGATGACAGCAGTGTCAATAGAAAGTAATATTTACCTACGGTACAGTGGAAGTAACACGGACCCTCGGTACAGTGGTGGCAGCGGTGGGATTATTGCAGGAGATTGACCATCATTGCTTCAACTTTGCCACGATACTACACTGACATTTGCTGTCTTTCTATCTAAAAGTGATTGTAGACTACAAGGGAAATAATGTCAGCCAGGCTACTCAAATTCCAACCTTGTCATACAACATAGCTTAAATAAAATTAAACTGCAGTCTATATAAAATATAATCTTATAAAAAAATCCAAAGATTCACGTACAGAAGAAAACATATACGTATTAGGTGAAAGCTGGTTAGAAAAGTTTGCCAGATACAATGAATGAAATATTTAAATTTAAAATAATCCAAATCATCTGAGAGCTCCTTGGCTCTCAGAGGAGGGGACATTTTCTTTACGCATAGGAATGAATGCAGCAAAATTTATTTTACATAGTTGTCTATAGATACAGAAAAATATCTATAGATAAACATATACACACAAAAAAATTGGATATCTACAACTAATGGAATGTGCACATGAAGTATGGAGCACAAGACCTTAAATACTAAGTTATCGCTAGTGTAAAAAGCCATGGAAATCAGGTAAAGGAATATAACGTTCTCAGATGCTAGAAAAATTAATAGAACTAAAGAAATTTGAAGTCAGTCATAAGCCTTACAATTCAAATGGTAATAAAACATTAGTTTTATAGTACTAGTGGCTACTTCAAATTTCTTTGAATTTCTATTACATTTTGCTAACAGGGAAGTAAAGCAGATAAGAAAAATTACAAAAGAAAGATAGGACATACCCTAATTGTACCCAAAGCCGCAAAGAACCAAAGCAAATCATTGCCTCAACCACTTCAAATAAATAAATAAATTGTTAAGGACTCTACTGATGGAGCAGGACCCAAGGTGAGCTAACGAGCAACCAACAGATCACCAATACCTAAGAAGTGTTTTATAATGCGCCCAATAGAAAATTACCAAAAGAAAGGAAAAATAGGACCCTTGTGTGGCTCCCCAGCGACAGATGAGCCGAGCAGAACCAACGTACTATAATGCCTCTCCAAACAGAGATCAATTGAGCTCCAAATGGCCAGTTTACTGTGTT
Source organism: Cancer borealis (assembly GCA_036785275.1). Lineage (NCBI taxonomy): Eukaryota > Metazoa > Arthropoda > Malacostraca > Decapoda > Cancridae > Cancer > Cancer borealis. Next base: position 167,081 of record JAXIVD010000125.1, on the reverse strand, counting down.
AATGCCTGTCACATGAGCACCATAAAGGGTTCAGAACATACTTCTGTTTGAGTATATCAAACTTTTCAGTATATATCCTATTGATATTTTATAGCAACTTTTTCAATACACATACTGTAATAGACTTCTACTCGGACTTCTGTCGAAGATGAGCCAGTTACCCCTTATTACCCTGAAGGATGCCCAAGACAAACCATGAACCTTAAATCGCCCAAATTATTGATTTTAGCCACAGATAAATTATCATACTGAGCACCTGTCCCTGGCATTCCATAAGATGGCTCTTCACACTTTAAAAAATATCACAGATGATGGTCACAAAGTAATGCAACATAATAAACCAGAAATCATAATATATATAATAAAATCCATATTCACTTGTTACATATTTATCTTTGGATATTGATGACTTGTAAAATATAGGAAATAATTTAAGTTTTTACTAATTTTCATAAGCAGTTTTATAATTCAAACTGGCAATATATAGTATAAATATATATATATATATATATATATATATATATATATATATATATATATATATATATATATATATATATATATATATATATATATATATATAACATAGTAGTATTAGTTTTCAGCCATATACACCACTAAGAGTCTAAGAGTTTAGTCAGATCTAAGGGAAAGTTGATGGAAAATTATGGTAATATGTATATGATATGTATGATATTTGCTTGGCCCAAAAGCCTATATTATAGGAATATGAATTACTTTTAATGGAAAAGCAGAATATTTTGAATTATTGGAAACTCACTTTTTGACAGTTCTAGAGAAGTGTCTATGAACCCCTTCTCATTGGTAACTGGAATCAATTTAAGATTAAGTAACAGTTTATAATAATTAAGGAATCAAGACTTTATGAACATACTATACACATGACATGCATTTATCAAAACATATTTCAAATTAATAAACTTTGAAGTAGAAACTGTGCTCTTACCATGAACACGTACATGTGTAAGACTTAGAGGATTCAAAGACACATCAAGTAATCTGCATTTGTGGTGTACATGGCTGCCTGAGCATTAGGTTGAGAGTGGTCTGAGCACCATTGCGGCTCACTACTCACGCTGTCACGACTAGGGTACGAAGAACAAGAAAATTGATACATTGCAGCACTCAAATGCAACCAGAAAATTAGCAGCCCTTCATAAGCAAGGGTTACTTCACAACAGTGATAGCTAAATAAAACTATAACAATAAACAAGCTACACACACACTAACAAGGTTCGTCTAGTTGATAGGGTGTGACTTACTGCCTAATATAGTAATCTGTTACAGGACTTCATGTGTGACACCCTGTCTTCAAGTAAAAGTATGCTAATAAACTATGAATTGCTGATAGAAAAATAAATATATAAATAAATGAATAACAATGAACTGAAGCACAGGAAAATGATGTCTGAAGTTGCCATGCTTATCAATATTTTGTCAAGCATGAATATTAGAGTTGTTTCAAGACAGTAACAGCAAAACTGACTATTATAGCATCACTTTTCTTAGCATTGAAGATCTAAAGGCATACTATTTATGCACAATTGATTTAAACTTATCAAAAATATGTGGTAACTGTAACACAAAAGCACCTGTGATGGCATTATATGTACATAGTGCCAAAAACTTAAAACAGGATCTATTGTTGAGGAGGGAAGAGGGAGGAGGGGGGAGGGGGGTCTAGCAGGAGATCAGTGACTGCACCAAAGGTGTATATTGTATTTCAATTGCAGTCAAATTTGTTGATACTTGCATATTCATAAGCTAATGCAACCCTGCTCCACTGAGTAACATATCGGAAAAGGTTCTTGGTCAAATTTTCCATTCCATACAATATTGGATTAATTGCTTTTGAAAGGATTGATTGTATCAAATACATACTGATATAACTAACCAGTTACGTTCTGCAGAATGCTCTTAAAACAAGACCTTCTTTATCAAAGTGTATCAGTCAGGAATGTGCTGTCTACTGTTCTGTCAATTGATTATCTATACACAGTTTTTTATCCTGCTTTTTGGATATAAATGTTCATTTTTATACTGAACCCTTTGTTATAACTGCATTACTCAGAATAAACTTGCGATAATTTTTGAAGTTAAACAGTACACACATAAGTGAATAGGTAAATGTTTCGGTTTTGAATGAGAATGTTTTAACATGCATGTAACAACATCAGATGACAGGAAGGACTGTAGTAAGGCAGCACATTACTGCACTGACAGTTGTTTTCTAATAAACATTACTCAATACAAGTAACTTCAGTAAGGCACTTGGAATGCACATTTAGCAATAAAAAAATAACAATAAGTAACTTAAAATCTAGACAGAGGATAACATATGTTTCAATGCTATGCTGTTTACTGTTAACTCAGAATATGCACCAGTAAGAATGACAGTACTCATAAAAATTACTTAAAATAATTATTGGAAGACTTTGTGATACTTGTTGTCACTTGAGTTGCAGCTCATAGTGGCTCTAGCAACAAGCTACTTAACCTAAGGACAAATATTAACACAACCTAAAAAACAAATTAAATTAGATTCTAATAAGTTTATATCAATTATAAACAATCTAAATAAGTGATCAATAGAAAAAATACTGTACTAAATATATGGAGGTTTGCAACAAATATGTTGAAACTGATGGCAGTATGCATAAACTTAAGTGTTTTATAATCTCCAGCGAGGATATGTACGTACTTTAAAACAAGTTAATCACATAGCACATCACCTTAATTTTTCTCCTATATCAAATATTTACATACACAAGCATCCCCTTGGTGTCTTTAGTAATCTTAAAAAAAAAAACATCTACAGAGTAACTTGTTGAGATGGTAGTGAGGTGTGTATGCTTAATACATATTTATTATTTTTCAGAGGTTTCAACTGAAAACCTATCGAGACACTGTTCCATACTTTACATTGAATGACAGCTGCATCATGTCCCTTTTCTTTGACGATATCATTTCTGATTTTACATACGCTAGACAGTCTTTAATCTGGTTCCTGCTTATAATCCAAATGCTTATTATTTCTTGTATTTTGCACTAACCTTCTACTTCAATGACTTAAATTGTGGCTACTGCTTCACCATTGTGTCTTGGCGCATCTCCATTGGCTTGAATCGACAGACACTCTTGTGCTATAATAGTGTGGTGGGGTGGTGTGGCAGGAGCTGCCATATGCGGTGGAGACCCATAGTAAGGGGAGCTCGGGGAGACTGGTGGTGATGGGTATGGCCAGTAAAACATAGTTGGATAGGCCATGCCCGGGTATGTTGGCAAGCGAGGAGTAACGGTCCCAAGAGCATTCAAAACTGGGGTGCTGGACCCAGAGGGAACGCACCAAAGGGAGGTGCAAGCACGGTGCCTCCCGGGGACATGATGGGTCGCTGGGCAGGGAGGCCACCAGTCAGCACCATATTCATGTCTTCTCCTGAGCACTGAAACACTTCAATATACCGCTGTTTTTTCCCAAAGACCATGTAGCGATGGTGCCTTTGTTGAGAGGCAAGGAAAGCCGAGTGTTCACTGTCCATTTGGATGAATGCTTCACCACTTGGTTGGCCCTGTGCGTTGTAGACCATGTGCACCCCTTGGTAAACAATGCTTTTGGCCAACTCCCCAAGAAATTCTAGAATGTGCTCCACTTGGGCTTCGAAGGGCAACCCTCGGAGGCGGATACAGTCCTTTCTAGTGCCTGAAGTGATGATCTATTGGGGGAGTAGCGGCACCTGTGGCAGCTGGGCGATGAGTGGCTGCTACTGCTCATATGTACGAGGGTCCATGGACCGGTTCAGCACCTGCTGCACCTCAGCCGTGGTGGAGCGGAAGAGTTCGATGTAGCGTGAACCAATGATCTCGCGGTGCTTGGCGAGCGCCTTGGTACTGTCCTCCTCAGAGCCGAAGAGGACGAAAGCGTCTCCAGTGGCCTGCCCATCCGGTTTCCTTACGAATAGCATCCCGTCCTCGTTGTCCAGGATCTGACACCCATTCTCCCCCGACTCAAAGAACTCCACCACTTGCTTGGGAGTACAGTCGTATGGCAGACCCCGCATCCGGATGATGACCTGGCTGCCCCGGGACAGGAAGGTTTGGGCCTCATTGTTGCTGCCTAGAGAGGAAAACAATTCGCCGGCAACGTTGATGAAGTCCTCCCCGGTTGCCTTGTACACTTCGATGTATCGGTTGCTGATGTGGTGCTTGTGTCGTTTGAGTGCCATGTCGCGGTGCTCAGGGGAGATAAAGCGAATCAGTGCTTCGCTGTTCCTGCGTCCTTGAGGGCTGAGACACAGTGCCACACCACCTGCTTTCCCGAGGTAACAGACGTGTATTGACAGGAAGCACTAAGGACAACACAGCCACTCGCCAGCCAGCTGTTCGCGTGGAGTCAGCCCGCAGCAGTCGCTCGACGTGGTGTGGTTGTCCTTAGTCTAGCAGGAGATCAGTGACTGCACCAAAGGTGTATATTGTATTTCAATTGCAGTCAAATTTGTTGATACTTGCATATTCATAAGCTAATGCAACCCTGCTCCACTGAGTAACATATTGGAAAAGGTTCTTGGTCAAATTTTCAATTCCATACAATATTGGATTAATTGCTTTTGAAAGGATTGATTGTATCAAATACATACTGATATAACTAACCAGTTACGTTCTGCAGAATGCTCTTAAAACAAGACCTTCTTCATCCAAAGATTCCGAAGAAGACCGGTCGCGACTTATGTTGATAATATAAACTTTCATGTTCTTACGAGTGAGAATACGAGGATTTATTTTTTTTAAAGAGGAAAGCCATGTACCGAGTACAACGGGCCAACTATCATTACGGTGATTCCTTTACGGAATCACCGGTAAATCCTCATATTCTTGACACTCGTTAAATACCTTGTTATTGTTAGAGTAGGGACAACTAGATAGAGGGGATGATGGGAAAACTCGTGACGTCACTGGAACTGAGGATATATATACCGGTCTGGGCGGAAGGTCAGTCACTAGTGTTCCGTGACCCCGCTCCAGACAGCTGCCGAGAGGACCAGCAAATGACTGTCTTTCGGCTCCTAAGTGTCTAAGGCTGCATATGGAGTTGCCTTTCGCTGTGGACGACGGCAAGAAGGACCCAGTGACTCGCAAACATTATTATTGGCGTGAGTGTATTTTGGTCGTTTTCCATCAGTTCCCTCACGTATTGTTAGGTAGGATTTAGCTAGGAATATTTATGTATTTCTTTATGTTTGTGTCGTGGGTGGTGGATAAGTACTTGTAAGAGCACCACCACGGATATAGCGAGTACTTTCTTTATTTGTTCATCATTAAAGTCTGTCCATTATTTTAGTATATTCTTTTTTTCGTATCTCAACCTCGGTGGTGGAGGGCCTACTAGTAGTAGTAGTGATAGTGTCGATGCCCAAGGGGGTGTCGTGGTGGCAGCATAGAAAGTAGTAGATGAGAAGATAGAGTTTATACCGAAACGGTACAGTGATGACAGCAGTGTCAATAGAAAGTAATATTTACCTACGGTACAGTGGAAGTAACACGGACCCTCGGTACACCACCAAAACAAACCTTTCTACAAAGGCCGAAAACATGAATAGTTCAATTCATTGGTCCCATGACGCTATTATAAGTCTCATGGAAAAAGTTCGTAAGCAGAAGAAGAAGAAGAGAAGTGCTTCCTCCATAACGGCTTGTTGTTGTTGTTATGATCAGCTGATTCCACAGCTGTTTTCATCTTTGTACCCACTACTTAATCCTTCCAAGAACTGCATAATGCTAAATGTGACCAATTTGAACAATGTGATGGAGGCCGTGCACCCTTATTGTATCCCACTCATTACTTATATTTCTACCTCTTCACCTATCCCTATCGCTATCTTAGTTCTATCTCCTGTATATACTCCTACTATGAGTTTTATAACTTTTGGGTTTATCTTGTTTTCTTTAATACTTCCACTAATCTATCTTGTTTGATACTATCAAAGGCTTTTGCAAAGTCTACTGATATTACTATTAATGGTTTCTGCATCCTAAATGATTTATCTACACAATATCTAAGTACAAATAGGTTATTCTCTATTCTACTGCCTTCTGTAAAACCTGCCTGTGTACCCTTTCCCAACTCATTTATTCTAACATGCTCCTCTATACTATTCCTAACTACTGCCATCATCAGTTTATAGCCTACATTGGTGTGTTGTTATGATCAGCTGATTCCGCTAGGCGAGTGGTTCTACTTGTGAGTGTGGCCAGACTGCTAGTCGTATCGCTGTCAAGCCAGGGAAAACGGAAGCCAGTCTAGCGTAAGCAATAACTAGTGTGACCGTAGCTTTAAAGCAGACTCCCTTTTATACTTTCATATTCCTTAACCTAACATTCTAACCAATCCTTGCCTCACACAGACACATGCTGGGACTTCTTTTCTTTCCCACGTGGCGGAAGAACATCCCTTGGTGGTGGCAAGCTGAGTGGTGAGTGTGGATGAAACCATCCTGTATTGAAACACCTTTCACCAGTTCAAAAGTTCAACCACCACCAGGCTATTACTTGTTGCATGGAGGAACCAGTGTGTGTGTGTGTGTGTGTGTGTGTGTCCCCCTCTCCAGCATTGATTTTTTTTCTTTCTAGCCAAATAAAAAAGTAAAATCTTCAATGACTTTGATAATAATGTAATAGTCAGAGAGACAAACAGACAGACTAGTCATTACACCTTTCCTCACTCCTAGAATCTGCTATGGTGCCGGAGTCCTGAATGAAGGAGGCGTGCAATGCATCCCTAAACTCCCTTTTCCTGGAGGCTGCCTGGCTGGGTGTTCATCAGGTTGAATGAATGTGTCCACGATCAAGGAGAGAGAATCTTGGGGGAGCTTACATATCAGATTTAATGCTGAAGCACAGTGCATGTGTTGGTGGGGTATTTCTAGTTGAGTTATAATTGGTAGAGGAGTTGGAAAGAAACTGTTAGAATTCTTTACATTTTATTTGAAGACTAGAATAATCACAACTGAAGGCCGTTTGTTGCAGGGTGGATACAGCAACTGTGAAACCAGCCTGAGGAAGTTCTGGATGTGAAAGGTTTATGAGGTGGAAACTGTGTGTCCTTCTTTCCACTCCGTGCTGGACCTGTATGGATGTGGTGCCCGGGGGGGGGAGTACGTATTTTAGTTGTTTGTTAACCTTTTAAACTTTCTTATTATTTAATTTATTTTACTTTCACTGCTGAAGGACCACCAGTGTGGTGCCCTGACATTTGTTTAACTTTTAAAGGGGGAACTATTATGGCAATTATCAAATTATTAACTTTGGTTACTCTAAAATTTATTAATGGTCACTGATGTTGTTTATTTCCGTCTATAAAAAAAAAAAAAAAAAAAAAGCTGCCACCACCCCTAGAAGTTTAATGAGAACTAGAGGATTCTCAGGGAATTTAATTACTTCCTTAAGGGAAGTTAATATACTCGAAAGAGGAAATAATTATGACTAGGGAAATATAGGTGACCAAAAGGGGAATTAACTTGACACTTTATCTAGCTGGTAGAGCGCACTGAGTGTTTCTAGGCACATGGGAACGTGGATCTGTTTCATATCCTTTTCAATAGTGTTGAGCACTTTCCTACACTTACCTTACCACACCATCGGAGGGATTATTATACAACGAAATTACTACTTTTGATTTAACTAGAGTTATTTATTCACTGTATACTTTGGATATCACAGACTGGACATTGAATTTTTACCCCATAGCATAACTAAAGCATCAGAAGACTTAATTGCTCATAACAGAGATATACACAGAGTTGGTATTACCTTATCTCATCCCGAGATATCAACTCTTCCCATTTATTACAAGTTTATACCCTTGACTAAATAATTCACCCTATAAATGTTATAAATTTGGTAACGAGGCCTGAGAGTAGTTAATAAACCTTCTCTCAGAGGAGATCCTTCAGTCCTCCTTATTTTCCTGAACTAGGGTGAAGACATTAATTCCTGGTTACACGACTTGGCTTCAGAATTACATATTGTGATACTTCCTCTTCACAACACTGAGGATTATCACGAGATTCCTACTCCTGAGTATATTGGCTGGGTCATAGACTACACTATACTTGACAGGACACTCGCGACAATCGTTGACAGACGATATTACATTTCGGTCCTATAGATTCCGCTGCTATGAGTGATGACAGATAATACTTCATACATCAGTTCATATTCTACTTAGGACATTGTAATTCATGTCTTTACAATCAGTAATGATTGCTGAACCATGGCTGAACATAAAAAAATGATTTTACAGCTTTTGCAAATAGAAAATTAACATAATGATTACAAGTTTGAGTGAAAAATCGTGTGGGAGTTGTGTATAAAGCAAAAATTTCTGGCAAATTCGCAATAATTTCTGAAATAAAACCACATATTGTGAAATCACCATTCCTGAATATGATTTGATTGTGATCAAATGTCATATAATCGTTATATCGGCTTGGGAATGAATTTTTCACAACAATTCGTGGCGCGAAAGGCAAAAGGCGAGAGGTCACAAGAAGAAGAAGACCAAAAAAATCCCTTTACAAAGGTCAACAACATAAATAGTTCAATTCATTGGTCCCATGACGCTATTATAAGCCTCATGGAAAATGTTCATGAGCAGAAGAAGAAGAGAAGTGCTTCCTCCATAACGGCTTGTGTTGTTATGATCAGCTGATTCCACAAGGTTAGTTCTTCTACGTGTGTGACCAGAATGGTAGTCGTATTGCTGTAAATCCAGGGAAAACGGAAGCCAGGCTAGCGTTAGCAAAACCTAGTGTGACCGTAGCTTCATCATCTTCTATTGTATACTCTGAATCATGCTTGAAATAAGATTTGAAACACTTTCCAAATATTTTGTTTGTTTTCTACGTTTTCACTGTGCATGGCAGGATAAAAGGAAAAGTACGTACGCCGGGAAAGTGATGTATGGTGATAAGATCATTGGAAAGAACATTGCTGAATAGAAGAGGAGGAGGAGGCAATGAAACCAACAAGCTGACTAGAGACCATCACCAATAAGGAATTACAACGGAGTTATTTTACAGTCTCTGAGAAACGCTCTCTTGATGACACTCAGCAAACATCGTAAGTTGATTAGGAATGTTACGTTTTTTTCTTCTTGATGTTATTTATGGGTATATGAAAGTATGAGTGAAGTATGAGTATGAGTGAATTGATTACGAGTGACTTAGGGTGTTGTGTTCAAGTTTTGGTTATATTTTACAATTACTCTCTCAACACTAAGGTGTTGTGTATCCTGCCATGCTCAGTAAAAACGTAGAAAACAAACAGAATATTTGGAAAGAGTTTCAAATCTTATTTCAAGCATGCATGTATATTAGTATGGACTACATTGGCTATGTATGTATGCGTTTTCAGTTTAAAATTCCAATATCCCTGGAAATTATTGCAAATATAGTGTTTTTATTGGTGTCTTAGGATTTAATAATTGTCGCCCACCGATAACGTATGGTGACTAATTTGTTTTCGTTGCTCATAAACATATTTTTCACATCACTCTGAGTTGTTTGCTTTTCGTTTGAGGTTTCTATGATGATAAAAATAAATCGCCTCAGAACACATTTGCGAAAGACCCGATTTTGAGTGCAGTCATTCTATGGTATTGCATATTAATATAGACTACATGGGCTATGCATATAAGTGTTTTCAGATTGAAATTCCAATATTCCTGGAAATTATTACAAATTTTGTGTTTTTCTTGGTTTCTTAGGATTTAATAATTGTCGCCCACCGATGACGTATGTTGACATATTCTTTGCATCACTCTGAGGTGTTTGCTTTTTATTTGAGGTTTCTATCTTAATTCTAAGTATTTTATTTGATTTTTCGAAAAATCTGCCGTAGGGCCTGTTTGCAAAAGGTCCGATTTCGAGTGTCCAGTCAAGTATAGTGTAGTCTATGGCTGGGTCTATCAGACCGTCCTACGTGACACATGGTTTATTCTTTTTTACTAAGGCATAACACTGAGATTTGGCCTTGGCTTTCTAGCCGTACCTTTCACTAAAAGAAAAGAAAAGAAACAAGAAATGGGTGCATGGTGTCGTGGAGGCACTCCATATTCCCTGTAAGCACGAGCAAGGGTGAGTAGCGTTTCAGGTTGGAATAATTAATTTCCCTCAAACTCAGAAGTTAATACATAGTCACTATAACATGAAAATTTACAATGAAAAAGATATATGGTACACAATGGAATATTATTATGGGGGAAAGGGGGCCATGCGGTTTGAGTTACTTGTCCTTCCTTAAAAGGGAAGGAAATTACGATCATCCCCTTATAATGGATCTCAAAAGAGGTTTACATGAATTACCAGGCTAATGGGGAAGATTATGGACTATATAAGAATGTTGAGAGACACTGGATTTCACAAATATTAAGAAATTTACAGGAGCATTGTTTACTAACCTGTAAGCAGGAGCAAGGGTGAGTAGCGTCTGACGCTATCATCGGGAAAAAGGCGGGAATGGAGGGAGGGGGAGGGTTTTTTTTTCGAGAATATTCCTCCTTTGATCTTTTTACTGAGTGATTATTGAGAAATGAAATTATTATCAGTTTATAGGAAATTAATTTTGACGCGGAACAAGTATCATCTTGAGATCTACTGAATCTGATTTCTGGATTAATATATGGGGGCGATTTGTTTATGTGACTTTTATCACGTAGACAGGCGGGAACATGAGTGTTGCACAACATGATGCAATATCACGTATTTCTTAATAAAGTGTTGTGAGAAGATAGCTAAGTAAGTTAATTATGTTAGGCTAGGGAGTGCAGTTTTACGAGTAACTGAATATTAATTGCTTGAATATAATATGATTCTAATTTCTTTCCATAGAAAACTGACTTGAAGGGGATGACCATACGAAACTTTGAAAATCAGGGAGCAATTTCAATATAAGACAATAATATCAATATACAATACAAAAATTATAAATGATATGAGTAAAAACATTTATATAACGAAGTATCACATTGGGAATATGAATCTGAGGGCACACCACCATTTCCTTGGGATTTTACAACCTAGTTAGTTTCTGTGTTAATCTCAGAACAATAACAAAACGAAGGCACATTCAGTAAAGCCTAGGTGAGATCAACTCGTGGCATCACACGACTTTCCCCTCCAGGTGAAATGTTTTTACTCACAAACCAAAAAAATAATTACATCTTGACATGTTTACAATTTAAGAACTGGTTTTATGGTTACGAAAGTTATTATCCACCTTGGTTTACCATCCAACTTACATTCACTCGACCTTCCCCATCATTCCACTACGTCAGTATTCCTTCTTGGCCAAAATAAAAACAACTGGCAACATAATATGTGGTTCCTTGGAAACCAATTGCCTGGCTACTGCTGCTACTTGGCTGTAGTTCAGATCATTGTAGGGCACATCCCAGTCCACATACTCATGAGAGAAGTATGGATGATCCCGTCAACTGTACAAGATCCCGGACACTCGGTAGCTAAGTTGAGTCTTCCTGACCCTTGACTTTCATACAAAACAAACAATAACATAAATTCTCAGTCACTCATCTTCATTTTCTCACAACATTTGCATTCAGTCACCCTTCATTCGTTTCCGCAGCAAGTGGTCATACAGGAAGCATTTGACAGAGCTTAGGCTACGTCCTGATGTCTCCTCCACCTCCTAACACCGGCAGACTGCAACTTAGAGAGGCCTAATCACACTACTACCAGGTGTGATTCCCTCACCTTAAGGTGGCCTACGGCTTTCTGAATTAGTACACTGTGTGAACTACACACAATCCTGTGAACTTATCTTCTACATCAATAGTTCACCACTCCTTCAGGGCTCAAACTAGGCCCGGGGGAATTAAGGTGGATAGTCTACCGACCTGTCACACCTGGGTCAAATCACAAACACCAAACCTCCAAGGGGACTTTAATTTAGTACCACTAATTGTCCAAACCTGTTCCTCTACACCTTAAAATTAACACCCATTGTGGCATAGTTCTTTGGGGTTGTTTCTGCCCAGTCACTGTACCTAACACTCCTCAATATATCTTCGAGGTATATTCCCTAGCCGTGGAGGCATCGGTTCATCATTGTCTTACTTGGCACACGATACTTCCAAGGGGGCTAATAACCACTCCTCTTTACCCACATACGGCTTCACTTTCTCAGCTGCCTTTTGCACTTTTTGCCCGGTAAAGACGTTCCCTAGTAGGTAAGCACCACCATCCCTAATTATTTCTATGGTCTTGTAGGGACCGGCCCACTTAGGGTTCAGCTTCCTGCTAGTACCTGGCAGTGTCACTTCTTTCTTTACCCACACCAATTGTCCGACACTGACGGTTTGGTTAGTTCTTTTCCGGTTTGCCACTTCCCTGTACCGCCGGGTCTGTTTGATCACCTCCTGAGCCACCTCCAGTCCTTTGGGGTCTCCTGCAATACTGGGGAGGGGGGAATCCACTTGACGAGGGGCATGGCGTCCAAAGAAGACGAAGAAAGGCTGGACGGTCGTCAAAGAGTGTACAGCATGATTTAGCACTGTCTGGCAGGACGCCAGATACGGTGGCCACTTGAGTGGGTACCCTGCACACAAGATAGCCAGTACAGTCTTGAGAGAAGAATGGAGCCTCTCCGTGGTGCTGTTCCCTCGGGGATGATATGGGGTCGTGTGACAGTTGACAATCCGATGCCTTCTGCAGAGGTCTTAGAACTGCCGGGACACAAACTCCAACCCGTTGTCGTGGACCACAGACTGGGGGGTGCCGAAGTCTGCGATGTACTGCTCCATGCTTTCCACGACAGTGTGTGTGTGTTTGGTTTTAAGTGGGTATAGTTTTACAAATCTACTGAAATGATCCACTACTGTTAAGACATATCGATAACCATGTGTCCCTGCGGTCATATCAGTAAGGTCAATTCCTAACCTTTCTAAGGGTTGTGACACTGATGGTAATTCTTGCCATTTCTGTTGCAATCCGGTGTTACCCTTAAACTGTTGGCAAGTGAGGCAATTTTTTACATAGTGGTTGACTTCAGATTTCAGGCTGGCCCAATAGAAAAATTCTTCTGCCTTGGCTATGGTTTTCTTTTGCCCAAAATGTCCAGAAGCTACATGGGCAAACTCTAAAGCTTTCTGTTTGATTGATTGAGGAACTACCAAGCAATAGTGAAGGGTGCCATCTACTTTTTCCTTGATAAAATACAGAACTTTTTCTTCTACCACAAACTGATCTAGGATGACTTTAGGATATAATTTTATAGGTAATTTTCCCCCTTCTAAATATTCTGCTAGACTTTTTCACCTCTCATCTTCTCTTTGGGCTACGGCTATGGCTGTTAGATTTAGTCCTAAATAATTTCTGGGCTCAACTATCTGACGAACTACTCTTATTGGTCTTGACAAGCTGTCAGCCACCACATTTTGTTTTCCTTTTAGATACTTGATGTCGTAAGTATATTCTCTCATTTCGAGTATCCACCTGCTCATTCTGGGGCTTTTGGTTTTTCTTTTGAAAATTCTAGTTAAGGGCTGATGGTCGGTAAAGATACTAAATTTTGTTCCCCATAAGTAATGATGGAAATTTCTGCAGGTTAATACTACTCCCAGGGCTTCAAGATCAGTGGCCGAATATCTAGACTCAGTGGGGTTTAATTTCTTGGAAAAGTAACCTATGGGCTTGTTACTTCCATCTGCTTGAATCTGGCTTAGGACACTTCCAACATAAGTATTACTAGCATCCGTGGTGACTATAAACGGTTGTGTTAATTCTGCCTTAACTAACACTGGGGCATCACTTAAGATTTGTTTTAGGGTGGTAAAGGAGTGCTGGCATTCTTCAGTCCAATTAAATTTAGTATTCTTTTTAGTGAGATTGTTTAGGGGGGCTGCTAATTTGGCAAAATTTTGGATGTGTTTACGGTAGAAGGAACACATTCCCAAATAACGTCTGACTCCTTTGACTGTGCTGGGAGGGTGCATTTGTTTGATGGCTTCTACATTTTTAGGGTCAGGTTTTTTACTAGGCCCAAAAATTTTACTTCTGCCTCTCCAAAAGATTGAGGCCATTTGTCGAGAGAAGATGGCTGGCGAGCAAGATAATCCAAACGGGAGTCTGCAAAAGCGATATAGTGATATTCCATCACTAAAGGTGGTGATGTCTCGAGAACTGTCTTTGATGGTAACTTGAAAGTAGGCTTCCTTAAGATCTAGGGTGGTATAGAAAGCCTGGCCCGAGGCTTATTCGACTAGTTCGTCCAGTCTTGGGAGAGGATAAATGTCAGTGGCTAAGTGGGTATTTACCTTCCTGTAATCGAGACACATCCTCTTAGAGCCATCTGATTTGCTCACTAATACAATCGGGCTGAGCCATGCAGCAGTCGATTTTTCTATAATTTCCCGGGCTTCCATATCTTCTAGCATTTGGCTAATTATTTCCTTTGAAGCTTCAGGATACCGGTACATAGGGGCCCGCACAGGATTGGCATCTGTTAACTGAATCTCCACCGGGGGGACATTAAGGGTTCCTAACTCTCCCTCTTCCAGCAAAAATAGCTGATCATGGGCTAATATTACTTTATTTAATTCTGCTTTTTGAGCTTTCCTTAAATGGGACATGGGCAATTTAGATAAAAGATGGGTTAACTTTTCCTTACGTCCTCCAGAAATACTAGGTTGGTCGGAATGGGGGAGGAGGTCGTTTTGAATGTGGTGTACTGAAGGTGAATTTACTTCGCCCTTCTCATACCAGCCAAAAAGGGTGCCTACTTTGAAAATTTTGGGTACTTTGGTATTGTTAGTTACTGGGCAGGGGATAGTTTGATCATTATTTACTTTAACACAAAAGGGGTGACAGTTACTGGAGGGTTTTCCTTGGGGGTGTACTATGAGGGTGGTACCAGTTTTTTCTGCAACAGATAGGGGAATTAATTTAGTTTGATATGGATCTAACCGAATTTCCTTGGGATTATGCAATTGGTTTTCAAGCTTTAAGGACACTACTGGGGGAGGAAGTTGAGTTACGTTACGGACTGCACTTTTTCGGGGTCGAATTTGGTGGACAGCATAAGGAGCCTTTCCCCAATGAAATAACTTCTTCTCGGGATCCCATAGGAATGAGGAATGAAATAAGATGTCAGTTCCCAGCAACATGTCTGCTTGTAAATAGCTGTTTGGAACCACTGGGACCCATTTCTTTACTACAGTTTGCAGTCCAATACCTATTTCTACTAATACTGAACCAAGTATTCTGAGGGGTGTTCCTATCACTCTTTGGAGACAAGGGAAGTTTCTTTTCTGGTGGAGTTCACAACCTAATTTACATCTGGTGGATTCTTTCATTAAAGTGTAACTACTACCAGTGTCCACCATAGCTGACAATAATTTGTTATTCCCCGATAATTGAATTATAGGAGATGTGGGGGCCTGTGTTATTAAGCTGTTATCCTGGTTAACTTTTCCTGGACAATTTCTATTTCCCCTTCGGCAATTCATACGTCTGCAATCGAAACATGATCCATCGCAGGGAACTGAGGCACATTCCCTTAGGTTGTGGGTGTGAGAACGACAGTATGGGCATAATAATTTTGGTTTCGGGGAGGACCATGATCGGCCAGAGGGAGTGAAAGACTGGTACTGATGGTGTTGACTGGGTGAGTTATTTGATTTCATTTGACTTAATTGGGTTGTCAAGGCTTTCATTTGTTCTTTAAGGTCCTCCATCTCGGACTTGTTTCATAACTCAGGGGAGGAGGTTGGGGCAGGAGTTAGGAGTCGTCCCTCTTTTGGCTTTACTGAACTTTCATGTTTCCTAGACACTTGACTTACAAGGGGGCTTTGTGCTTCGAGAAATCTGTCTTTGGTATTCTACTCTGTCTAGGAATTTATTGAGGGGATAGGTTTCATCTAAAAAACTTTCCAGCCTATCCTTGAGGTCTTAAGGTAGACCTTGCCACACTTTTCTTTTCAAGTATTTATTCCTATTTGGGAATTTCTCATTTGGGAATTTAGATTCCAATGTGGCATACTTGCAAATTGCCTTATTACAAAAGGATTGTGGGCTTTCTTCCCAATCATAATATTCGGTTTCTAAATCCTGCCATGCTCGGTCTAGGTTGGCATCCACCGTGAATTCATTTTTCAATAGATTACAGAAATCTCCCCATGAAAGGCTTGGCTGTTTCCGCTGCTGATTGTGTACTAACATTACTATTTCTGGTCCTAGTCGGCTTTTAGCCACCTGTACTCTAGAGGCATTACTGGGCGTGGCTTGTTCTACTGACTCAATAAACATTTGAAGGCGTGCTGGACCCTCTAGACCTTCCAAGTGGTTTAACTTAAGAATGGGGACATCACGTGGTTTGGTTAAATGGGGGCTACTGGCTGCAGGTGAGGCAAGGGCCTCTTTCTGGTTGACAATGCGGGTGCCTATATTTTTCATAACTGCTGCTTGTTGGCGTATTACGTCCCTTAAGGCTTCAACCTCATTCTCAGTTGCTCAGTTTCTGAAAGGCTTTGGTGGACCCTTACCACCTCTACTTTTTCCCTTTTACAATATTCCATTTTTGTGGGGTTACTGAGCATCTGTTAATACCATAATCCAGGCTAGCTTACTGACTAACTTATTTACTACCTTAATCCAGGCTAACTTAACCTAACCCATCACTACATTAACCTAACCATTTCCATCCTTACCCATATTCCCATGAAAACCAACCCATTTTCCCCATAGCTAACTAAGTAGGACCATGAGTACAACTACCCTTATCCATCATTCCTCTTACTTGATTATCGCATGACAAGAACATTTTCCATCCTCACTTGCTGTGGTAATTGTTAGGCAGTGCTCAAAACACTTTGAATCCCACCGCTGCCACCAGTGTGGTGCTCCGGGGGGGAGGGGGGGGGGGCGGGCGGGCGTACGTATTTTAGTTGTTTGTTAACCTTTTAAACTTTCTTATTATTTAATTTATTTTACTTTCACTGCTGAAGGACCACCAGTGTGGTGCCCTAACATTTGTTTAACTTTTAAAGGGGGAACTATTATGGCAATTATCAAATTATTAACTTTGGTTACTCTAAAATTTATTAATGGTCACTGATGTTTATTTCCGTCTATAAAAAAAAAAAAAAAAAAGCTGCCACCACCCCTAGAAGTTTAATGAGAACTAGAGGATTCTCAGGGAATTTAATTACTTCCTTAAGGGAAGTTAATATACTCGAAAGAGGAAATAATTATGACTAGGGAAATATAGGTGACCAAAAGGGGAATTAACTTGACACTTTATCTAGCTGGTAGAGCGCACTGAGTGTTTCTAGGCACATGGGAACGTGGATCTGTTTCATATCCTTTTCAATAGTGTTGAGCACTTTCCTACACTTACCTTACCACACCATCGGAGGGGTTATTATACAACGAAATTACTACTTTTGATTTAACTAGAGTTATTTATTCACTGTATACTTTGGATATCACAGGCTGGACATTGAATTTTTACCCCATAGCATAACTAAAGCATCAGAAGACTTAATTGCTCATAACAGAGATAAACACCATAAAAAAAACATATACACAGAGTTGGTATTACCTTATCTCATCCCGAGATATCAACTCTTCCCATTTATTACAAGTTTATACCCTTGACTCCCTTCCCTAAATAATTCACCCTATAAATGTTATAAATTTGGTAACGGGGCTTGAGAGTAGTTAATAAACCTTCTCTCAGAGGAGATCCTTCAGTCCTCCTTATTTTCCTGAACTAGGGTGAAGACATTAATTCCTGGTTACACGACTTGGCTTCAGAATTACATATTATGATACTTCCTCTTCACAACACTGAAGATTATCACGAGATTCCTACTCCTGAGTATATTGGCTGGTTCTATCAGACCGTCCTACGTGACACATGGTTTATTCTGTTTTACTAAGGCATAACACTGAGATTTGGCCTTGGCTTTCTAGCCGTATTTTTCACTAAAAGAAAAGAAAAGAAACAAGAAATGGGTGCATGGTGTCGTGGAGGCACTCCATATTCCCTGTAAGCAGGAGCAAGGGTGAGTAGCGATTCAGGTTGGAATAATTCATTTCCCTCAAACTCAGAAGTTAATACATAGTCACTATAACATGAAAATTTACAATGAAAAAGATATATGGTACACAATGGAATATTATTATGGGAGAAAAGGGGCCATGCGGTTTGAGTTACCTGTCCTTCCTTAAAAGAGAAGGAAATTACGATCATCCCCTTATAATAGATCTCAAAAGAGGTTTACATGAATTACCAGGCTAATGGGGAAGATTATGGGCTATATAAGAATGTTGAGAGACACTGGATTCCACAAATATTAAGAAATTTACAGGAGCATTGTTTACTAACCTGTAAGCAGGAGCAAGGGTGAGTAGCGTCTGACGCTATCACCGGGAAAAAAAAGGCGGGAATGGAGTAAGGGGGAGGTTTTTTTTTTCGAGAATATTCCTCCTTTGATCTTTTTACTGAGTGATTATTGAGAAATAAAATTATTATCAGTTTATAGGAAATTAATTTTGACGCGGAACAAGTATCATCTTGAGATCTACTGAATCTGATTTCTGGATTAATATATGGGGGCGATTTGCTTACGTGACTTTTATCACGTAGACAGGCGGGAACATGAGTGTTGCACAACATGATGCAATATCACGTATTTCTTAATAAAGTGTTGTGAGAAGATAGCTAAGTAAGTTAATTATGTTAGGCTAGGGGGTGCAGTTTTACGAGTAACTGAATATTAATGGCTTGAATATAATATGATTCTAATTTCTTTCCATAGAAAACTGACTTGAGGGGGATGACCATACGAAACTTTGAAAATCAGGGGGCAATTTCAATATAAGACAATAATATCAATATACAATAAAAAAATTATAAATGATATGTGAGTAAAAACATTTATATAACGAAGTATCACCTTGGGAATATGAATCTGAGGGCATATCACCATTTCCTTGGGATTTTACAACCTAGTTAGTTTCTGTGTTAATCTCAGAACAATAACAAAACGAAGGCACATTCAGTAAAGCCTAGGTGAGATCAACTCGTGGCATCACATGGAGTACTGCTGTATACTAGCTTGTTCTAGGTAGTACCTACGTACTGGTCTGAAGGAAGAAACCATGAACCTTTAACCTTGGAGGTGGAGATGGGTGTCTGGAGGTGTATTTAGGCTCTCAGGGCAGAGGCGTACTTGTAACATCTAGCTTCTAGTTGATGCAGGTATTGATTCACCTGTAAGGCTATGATATAGGTACTGTAATTCATCATAGAAATGAGCAGGGCAGAGTAAGATGGGTGGAGGAAGGAAGGAAAAGAAAGAAGAGCAATGAAAAAGGTTTTATGGACCAGATATTTCTAATTAAAATAGTGGTATCACTTCGTTTCCAAATCCATTGCTGTTGTGGAAGGGCTTAAGGATCACAGATTGAGGTCTGATCCTGCAATTCAATTTTCGCTTGGCCTTTTTCTTTTTCTAGCTTTACTTCTCATTGTTTCATCTGTCTTTTCTTCTTAAACTCTCACTATTTCCTTCTTTCCTTAAGTGTGAGAGTTATGCTGAGAGGATGAAAGGCTAACAAAAAGTTCAATCATGAATGGCCTGAGGGTACAGTATACCCTCCCTTTTTCAATGCCCTTACTCTCCATGGGAGCTATGGGAAGCAGACCAGTTATATCCCCCACTTACACTCGGCTCACCATGGCCAATTATGAAAATTTAAAACTAACAGGTGCACTAGGGAATCCACTACTATTTCTTGTAGTACTGTGGTACGAATCTTCATTCAAAGTTGGATTACTATTGTTTCTGTTTATTTCTCACCTTCCCATCCTAGACCTAATCTCCCAATAAAATCTAGATGAAGGAAATTTTCCTGCTACATGGCGAGAAGCCCTTATCATCCTTTTCCTCAAACCAAAAAAATCCGGTAATCTCCCACAAGATTACCGGCCTATTGCTTTGACCAGCTGCTTATGTAAACTTGGAATGAATGGTAAATGCATGTCTTTGACTTTTAAGTCAAAAATTTTTATTTGTTTCACATACAACCTGCTTCTTATATTAGAATTAACAATGCTCTCTATCTACCCAACCGTCTAGTACCACATTTAAATTACGTGTCGTATTCCACCCTTGGCGACCTCTGGCAACTTATGGCAACCCTGTCTCCCTCAGCTGAGACCGTCATTCTTTCTTGAGACGCGCTACCGTGCGGACTCAGGTTCAACAGTGCTATCTTTGTTACTGCCCAACTGTCTTTCGTTGTTGGCCATATGGCTGAGTTCCCTGACCTCCAGGAGGGTTTCCTGTCACCTTCTGCTATGATTAATGGTGACGAACGGGCCTCCCATCCGCCGGGCCTTCAACCAGCTGTCGCATGGAGGGAGGCTCGCCCACACGCCCGCCATGTTACCAGTCCCGGCTCCTCTCATGGCTCTTCCTCTCCACTTCACTCCACGTCTTCAGGGAGTGGTGCAACACACTTCTTCTGGCTGCGGGAGAGTACTTGGAGGTGTAAAGAAAGATCCACATACAGTATGTATTCCCTGTCGTGGTGGTTGTTGTGATGTAAACAACAGGTGTCAGGAGTGTGCTGATTGGAGCTCCAAGCTGGTTCTCAGTGCCCTTAAATACCAGCGGACATTGCAGAAGAGGAGTGAGTATAAGGCTAGGAAGAAGGCCCCTCACACTTCAAGTCAGTCATATGGGGAGGTTAGGGTTGGGAACCATCCCCCCTCCTCCCCCACCTCTCGCGCCTCGGGATCAGCCTGTGGTTCGGTGGTGGGTTCGGTGGGCCCAGAGGATTCTGTGTCTCAGATTCCTGTGCCTTCTAAGGATTCTCCACCTGATATGTCTGCTTTCTTTAAAAGATTTGCGGCCTTCCTGGGTTTTCCTGAAGGGAACCACAGTGTTTCACTCCCTACCATGTTATCAGAGATGGTGTCTAAGGAGGTAGAGAATAGATTAGCTCCTAATCCTGTCTCTCTTTCAGCTCCCTCCTTATCCTCGGTTCACGGTACGGTGCAGTTCGTTACCAACCCTCCTCCCAGCCCCAGCGCAAGGCAGAGTGTGCAGTCACTCCAAGCTGGTGTGCCGGTGGGGGGTAACCGGGGGCAGGAGAGGCATAGGGGTGGTGTAGGTTTAGATCAGGCACCATTTGATCCTCATTCCATGGGTAAACGATCTAGACCACCCAAGGATGTTCAGTGGAGGATCAAACGGTCACGTCCTGTGGTGGGGGAAGATATGGCTCCACCACGTCCAGAATCTCCCTCAGGATGTGACCAGGGCTGGGACAGGTGTGTGTCTTCTGTACACCACTCCCGCCCACTGACCCGGGGTGAGGGTCAGGCTGTGTATTACCAGGGCACTTTGACTGAGGACTCGGTCAAGCCCACACAGCCAGAGGGGGGTGTTACACAGGCAAGGGCTAAATTCCCCCCTCGGTCCACAAGGCACACAGGAGCTCGAGGTCTGTCAGCCCCCTCCTCACATGCCTTCTACCACCAGGATCAGATCCATTTGGCTACTACACGTCCTCAAGTTGCGCCACCTGGATCTTGGGTCGGGTCCATGAGGGATCCTGATCCACCATTCCCACCTTCTGGATACCTGGGTCCAGCACAGGGTGACCTCGAGGATCCGTGGGATGAGATTTCGGAGGACGATTCTGGCACGAGGTCCAGGGACCATGATGCAGTTCCTCCTCCACCTTTTCTATCCATGATGGCCTACATTATCCACTGCTTTCCGGAGGCGCTGGGATATGCGGAAGCGGCTCACCGACCTGCGCCACCTGGGGAGGTCAGGCCTGAAGTGGAGAAACAGATCCGTCTTACCAGGGCCCAGCCTATGGATTTCTCATTGGATTCTGCTACCAAGGCTCTTCTCCTGGCTACTGAAGGATCCAGACCATCTCTTGCCCGCTACCCGTCCAACAGATACAGGAGGATCTACTCCGTTAGTGGTCATGAGTCAGCAGGGAAGGCAGCCAAGCTGAACACCGACTTGGCTCTTGCTCTCACCACTAAGGGGAAAGAACCCCAAGTGTTGGTTCAACATGCTGATATGACCCGCCTCGAAGGCGTTCTCGCCCGTCAACGTGAGGCACAGAATTTTCTGTTTTGGGGTGTGGGAGCATTCTACCGGCTCCTTTCTTCCCTACAGCCTGGACAAGAGGACAAGCTTCTAGCTGATCAACTCTTTCGGAGTATTCAGTTTGCCATGGTGGACACTGTCAAAGATTCAGCATTTGCCTTGATCAATGTAAAGGCCATGAGACGGGAGGCGATCCTGTCCCGCCTCCCACCGGTTTTTAAGTCTGCGACCAAGATGGACTTAAGGAAATCTGCGATTGACTCTGCTTTCCTTTTTGAAGAGGCTCAAGTTCAGGAAGCCCTTCGGATTGCAGACAAAGCAGCCTCCATCTCCTTCCAGCAAGCAGCGGCTCGGGCACTGGTGAAGCCTCGTCCTACTTCGGGCACTCCATTGGTGGATCGTGCTTCTCGCACTAATCCTGTGGCTGCCTCTCATTGACCCTCGACCTCGTCTGGTCGCTCGGTCTCCTTTTCCCAGCCAAAAGTGCCCCAACGGCAGAAACCTGCTCCCAGACTTCCTTCTTCCCGCCCAAGAACGTCGGGCAAGTTTTTTCGGAAGTAGACCCTCGCCCGTCCCGGATCCCCATTGGAGGTTGCCTTGCCAACAATCTAGAAGACTGGATCACAATTGGAGCGGAGGCTTGGGTACTAGCCATCCTCCACGAAGGTTACAGGATTCCTTTCATGACACCTCCACCAATCACCTCCCATCCAGTTGGATTTCGGTCTTACTCCATGGGATCCGAGAAGGCCGAGGCATTAGATCACGAGGTTCGGCTTCTCTTTGAAAAAGGAGCATTAGAGGAGGCCCCAGCATCTCCGGGATTTTACAGCCACCTTTTTGTTGTGACAAAGGCCACTGGAGGCTTCAGCCCGATTCTCGACCTGTCCTCTCTCAATCGCTACGTCATCACCACTCGTTTCCGGATGGAAACTGTAAGGACGGTCATGTCTGTGATTTGCAGTCACGATTGGATAGCGGCCATCGATCTCAAGGACGCCTACCTCCAAATCCCGGTCCATCCAGACAGCCAAAAGTTCCTTCACTTCATTTGGAAAGGCCTACACTACCAGTTCAAGGTCCTTTGCTTCGGTCTATCCACTGCCCCACGAGTTTTCACTCAGATGATGGGTCCAGTTTCAGCGGCTTCCCATCGGCGGGGGATTCGTCTCCTCCGTTATTTAGACGACTGGCTACTGTTGGCCCACTCCAAACGGGAGGTTTTCGATGCAACCGAGTTCCTTCTCAACCTGTGTGCCTCCCTGGGTATTCAGGTAAACTGGGGAAAGTCCCGTCTTACCCCGTCCCAGTCGATGATCCATCTGGGGATGGAGATTCAATCAACGATTTTGAAGGTTTTCCCGACACAGGAACGCCTGGAGAACCTTCACCGCCAGATCGAGTCCTTCCTCAGTGTTCAATCTCCACCAGCAAGGGCTTGGTTAATCCTGTTGGGTCACATGTCCTCCCTCATCCTCATTCTGGGGGCCAGATGACGAATGAGAGGCCTACAATTACATCTTTCCCGATATTGGAACTGTCAGTTCCATCCAGACGACTTTCCAATTCCTTGGGACAGCATACTTCTGGAGGATCTTCAGTGGTAATTATCGGATCCCGGCTCACGGGTGGGACAGTCGCTACAATTGGCTTCCCCAGATGTGTGCCTGTACTCGGACGCCTCGACCCTAGGTTGGGGGGCGTCTGTTCTTCAAGCCTCAGTGAGTGGTCTGTGGACCCCACAGGAGCGGTCCCTTCATATCAATCTCTTGGAACTCAGAGCCATTCGTCTCAGCCTATCCCACTTCACGGAGGAATTTCGCGGGAAAGCGGTTGCAGTCTTCTCAGACAATGCCACGGCCCTGTCATACTTGGCTAAGGAAGGCGGGACTCGTTCAGGGATTCTCAATGCGGAGGCTCAGTCAGTTCTTCAGTGGGCAGAAGATCATGCCGTTCAGATCATCCCTCAGTTCGTGAAGGGGTCCTCCTATGTCCTGGCGGATTGCCTCAGCAGACGAGACCAGGTCATCTCTACAGAGTGGACTCTCCACCAGGACATCTGCAGTCGACTGTGGAGGACCTGGACTTATCCCACAGTGGACCTCTTTGCCACGAGGCTCAACTTCCGGCTGCCGAACTTTATCTCACCGTTTCGAGACCCCAGGCGATCGCCACAGACGCATTCCTTTACAACTGGGATTGCCAGGATTTGTATGCGTTTCCTCCCTTTCCATTGATCAGGAAGGTTCTCAACAAGTTGAGGACGGCACACCGCGTCACCCTCATCCTGATTGCCTCGTTCTGGCCTCAGAGGGAATGGTTTCCGGATCTCGTCCAGATCTCGGTAGACTCCCCCAGACGCCTTCCACATCGCAGAGACCTCCTCCGTCAGCCACACGTCCACAGATTCCATCAGGCTCTCCCCATGCTACAGTTAACCGCGTGGAAACTGTCCAGCGAATCCTCCGTCACCAAGGCTATTCCTCTCGTGTTACGGAATTCCTGGCAAGATCTAAACGACCTTCCACTCTTATGAATTACCAGCATAAGTAGAAAAAATTACGGGAGTGGTGCAAAAGGGAGAGCCACACTGTTTCTAACCCCTCCAGCCAAAAGTTTGCTGACTTTTTAGTTTTTCTGAGGCAGGAGAACAAGCTATCTGTCTCAGCCATTAAAGGGTACAAGGCTATGCTCAATAGCGTGTTTGCCCTTAAAGGATTTGACCTCTCCTCGGATCCAGTTCTCCTGGAGGTGATTAGAACTTGTTCAAGGCAAGTACGCCGGCCACCTTGCAGACCTCCATCGTGGAATGTGGATGTGGTCCTTAGAGCCTTGACACGTCCGCCTTTTGAGCCTTTGGAACGGTCCACCTTCCGGGATTTGTCTAGGAAGACACTTTTCCTGGTGGCCCTAGCTACAGCCAAGAGGGCGGGTGAGCTCCGTGCCCTGTCTATGGTCACAGCTACACAGGGAGAGGATCTCATTCTGTCCTACCTTCCTGAGTTTGTGGCCAAGACGGAAACCGGCCTTAACCCCATCACTCGAGAGTTCCGTCTTCGCAGTCTCTGTGGGACATGAGGATGAGGAACGTCTACTTTGTCCAGTGAGGGCAATGAATTGTTACCTGCGGCTCACGTCTTCCTCTCCTCGGCCTAGGAATCTTTTTCTCTGTACGGGACCCCAAAATGCCCATGTCTAAGGCGGCAATCTCCTTTTTTTTACGGGATACAGTTAAGACAGCGCACCAGTCTTTTCCTGAAGATTTCTGTCCCTTGTTCAAGGTCCGGGCCCACGACATCAGGGGTATTGCCACATCTATGCTCCTATGGAAGAACAGCTCAATTGCCTCCATTCTAGAAGCAGCCTGCTGGAGGACTCAGTCAGTCTTTGTGGACTACTACCTCCGGGACATTCAGAGGCAAGAAGATGTCTTTGCCCTAGGTCCAGTGGTCGCCGCTGGGGACTTGGTGGGCTAACCCCCCATCACCATAATCCTTCAAGGCAGCAAGTGTCTTATCTTTGGGATTGCATTAGTTGGCGTCATTGGAGTGGTCATAAGTTTGCCCTCCTCTCAGGACATGCGCCTGGACGCCGGATGGGATTACAAGGAAAACTCCCGAGGGAAGTTACCTGGGTTAATCCCTTATGCACTGATCACTTTCACTGGTTCCTACCTGGGCATGGTTCAGGACCATTGGTGGCCACAGGGTTTTAGTGGCCTGTTGTTTGACAGGGTGCACACTTCCTCTTATACCTGCACTGAAGGTTCAACAAGGACACCCTGCCGGAGATCAAGAGTCCTCACCGGAAGCTTGGACGCAATCTCCTTGACCTCACTTGTCTCGGGATCCTAATTTTAGGTGAGACTAAGCTGAGTTTATAATGTGGACCATTCACCCTTTGTCGTATTCCATACTTGTGGCGTGACCCACCTCCTTTAATGTGGGAATCTGCTAATATAAGAAGCAGGTTGTATGTGAAACAAATGACATTTTCAAACATAAAATGTATTTTTTCACTTACCTGCTTCTTATAAATATAACCCGCTCATCCTTCCCGCTACTTACCATTGCTTCAAGAAAGAATGACGGTCTCAGCTGAGGGAGACAGGGTTGCCATGAGTTGCCAGAGGTCGCCAAGGGTGGAATACGACACGTAATTTAAATGTGGTACTAGACGGTTGGGTAGATAGAGAGCATTGTTAATGCTAATATAAGAAGCAGGTAAGTGAAAAAATACATTTTATGTTTGAAAATGTCATCTCATCTTCACAATTTAGATTCCGACGAGTTAGAAATACTGCAGACCCACTAGCACATCTAGAAACTTACATGTTAACAGCCTTTGCCCATAAACAATCAGTTCTCACAGTATTCTTCAATTTAAAGGAGGCTTACCATACTACCTGGAGATATCATATACTCCATCAGCTATTGGTAACATGGATGTATTTATCCAATCTTTCCTTCATAATCACACCTTTCGTGTCTGAGTTGTCTCATCCGTCTCTTCCTCCTATACTCAATATGAAGGTGTCTCTCAAGGATGCGCTCTTAGCACTATCCAATTTCTTATTGCCATTAACAACATTATAGTTTCATTACTGATAGGTGTAAGATCATTCGTCTATGTAGATGATCTTGCCATCTATACCTCTGGATCCTCTCCCTTAACACTCCAACAGGTTATACAATATGCTATATCAAATATTTCTTCTTGGGTCACTAATCATGGTATCAGATTTTCAACTACTAAATCATATTCAATTTTCTTCACCTGCTCCTATACAGTAATTGCACCCTCAGGCAAATTCCTAGGCCTCATTTTTTATCATAAACCTGGAAAGAGCACATTGCATCCATAAAACAAAATGCCCTCCGACGCCTCCAACTTCTAAAAACTCTCTCCATATATCTTGGGATGCGGATAGAAAAACACTTCTCCATCTACATGTAATACTCTCCACTCTTGATTAGAGATGCCATATATACTCTTCAGCTTCTGCCACTCTCTTAACCTCACTTGACCCAATTCATCAATCTTCCCCCGTGGAAAGCCTGTACGCAGAATCAGGCTTACCATCACTTTCCTGATGACGCACCCTCCTTTCCGTCCAAAGTTATGTTAGACTACACCAGTTTTCCACCTCTAAGATCAATATTCCACAAGCTCTTCAAAGTAGTTTCTTCTCCCATCCACGACTACCACAGCCACTTTCTGTTCGTATGCACTCCCTTCTCTCTCACTTCTCCTTTCCCTTTCTTGATTTAAATGTACTCCCTTTCCATACCCCTTCATTTCCACCATTTCCACCCATCCCCTTAATTTGCTCTTCTGCCCTTTATAATTCTTCCAAGTCTGATACACTAACTTACATCTTACGAACCCTTTTTCTTGAACACTATATTACTCATAATAATTGCACCCCTGATGGCTCTAAATCCCAATATGTCCCTGGTTTTGCTGTTCTGTTCCCCTCTCAATACTTCCAGTTCCAATTACCAAGAGTAGCTTCTTACAACTGAGCTATATGCGTTGAGAAAGCCTTGAGAAAGTTTCTTTCCAACCCATCTTCATCCTTTGTAATTTTTACGACTCAAAATTTCCTCTACCTTCTACGTTCCCTCTATACTATTCACCCTTTAGTTTGTGAAATGCAAGAGTGGCTATTTTGCCTCTATGCCCATAAAAAGTCTGTCTGTTTCTGTTGGATTCCAAGCCATTCTGGAATTACCGGTAATGAACGTGTTGACTCACTGGCCTATTCTGCTACAATATAACAATATAACACCATTTCACGAAAGTCCCAACCTATTATTATTTCCATTCTTTTCACTCCTTTCTATTTAGCCGTTGGCAATCCCTCTGGTCTGATCTCTCAATTAATAAACTTTGTGCAGTTAAACCATCCATCTCTCCTTGGTCACAAGAATAGATGGTGGGAGACTGCACTTGCACAATTACGTATTGGCCACACTAACCTCACTCAATCTTATCTTATGACACAATCTCCACCGACCCTTTGTATGACTTGTAATAGCCTCCTCTCTGTACCCCACATTCTACTTTTCTGTCCTTGTTACACTGCTGCACAAGCTACAGCTTTCCCTCACTTAACTCATCTATCCTGACCTACCCGCCCTAATGATATTCTTTACAGAATCACCACATTTCCATTTAGACAACATAATTTCTTTCCTACAATAAATACACATCCTTCATTTGATCTAATCCTGACTATAACTAACTGTTCTTTCCCTCTTCATAATTTGCCTTACCATCACCTCTGCTATACCATCTACCTTTTAGACTATAATAGTGCCAAATGACCTCTGATGTCTGGTGCTTACTACTTTTTCTTTTTTCATTAACTAATTAAAATACTGGTAGAGGAATACTTCAAGTGTCGGGAACCGGCATACCTTTCATTACAAACAAGGAAGCACACACAGGCAGCAGGCAGCACAGGCCCAGATAGATAACGACAACAACACCCCCATAGCTGACCATCACCATCCACTGGAAGAAGCCTATTCAGTTCAAAGTAGATGGGCAAAGGACAACACCAGGCACTCTCTGAGCCCATGACGTGAGCAAGGCATCTTATAACCACCCCTGGACACCTGATCACTTAATACCTCATCAACAAGCAGTGTCACCACAAACCTATACACTCTACAACTTCATTAATAGAAGGCGTGGTGGCTAACTACCCACACCACACCCATGAGGAGGTGATCTTGCATTGCACTTGGAAGAGAGTACTTAAGCATCACTGCAACATCACTGTTCTCACCAAACTCAAAAGAACAACACAACAAGCCCAGAAAGAAGAACAAGATTACACTTGTAACATATTATGTTACTTGTCATGAGGAGTCAGTGAGAGTTTGGATAGAGTTGTTTACCCTGTGTCAAAAGGTCGAGGAGAGAAGGCAGTGTATTTTTGTTGTTAGGAGTGGATTTATTATAGATGTATTTATGCTGTTACCTGTGTCATTAAGAAGGTAGTCTATATTTGTACCTCTATGTATCAAGAATTACCCTAGAGCGAGGGCCTTACAGGTGGTACATGAAGTCACAAACACTAATTTTTACTTTTCAAGGAAAGGTGCTTTTTTAATATTAATAACCTCCAAGTTGACACAAAACGTTTATTCTTAATGTGTTACCTTTATTTCTTGACATAATTAGCCGTTTTTTATGTGTTCTAATTATGAATAAATTGATATCTGATTGAAATGGGTTTTTCTGGGAGCAGGTGGTACGAGGCGATGGTACGGGACCTTCAAGTGTTACTCAATCAGAAAAAGTTTGGGAACCACTGCTCTAGAGGCTGAATGCTCTCATAAAATATTAGACAGTAGAATTATTTGTCTACACGTTGAAGTTCATTGAAGTTGATTTAGTAAAGCCACAAAACCACATGTCCTTTGACATACTTGCATTGAACCTGAACTCTTCTGAAGAGTATTGATTGTGATAAGTAACCCAGTGATAAGCCCAGGTAAAGTACAGGTTGAACCTCCCAAATCCGGCAACTTCCGGACCTGAGGCTTGCCGGACCACGGAAATTTCCGGACTACAGGTGGTCCTTAAAACACTTTGCCTAAGCTTAAGCCACTGTATGAGAGTACTGTCTAAATCACTGGTTTTCCCCTCTTTAAGTATTTTACGAACCTCCATGCTCTTATTACTGTCAGACTCACTGTAAAACTTAAGAAGTTGATTTTTCTGCTTCTTAATATCATGAAGAGTTGATGACCCAATGTTGTACTGTTGGCATAGGATCCGTACTGAGACACCTTTATCCAGCTCCCTCAACAGGTTCACCTTCTGTTGTACTGATATTGTCATATGTTTGCGCTTTTACTTAGCTTCACCAACAACACTATCACTTCCTGGTCGCTTGGGAGCCGTATTTAGGGGCAAATATTACAGAAATATAGTAAATGTTAACACCTGAGGGGTGCTTCACAATTAACAAAATGAATTTCGCCACTGCACTAACCCAGAATGACAGAGCACAGCGCCGCCGCGTCCTAACGGCCATCCAGCAAATTAAAATCATACGGGTAAATTTAAATTATGCCGGATTACAGGAGTTGCCGGATGACGGAATTCCGGATTTGGGAGGTTCAACCTGTACCTCTTCACTTATAAAGTAAACAAAGAGTCGGGTTACAGCAACAGGAAGGATGAAAAACTGTATGCAGCCTTCATGGACCTAGAAAAGGCATAGGATTGAGTTGATAAGGAAACTCGCTTGAAAGTTCTCTATAATATTGATGTTGGAGGGCAGTTAGTGGTAGAATTAAGGCATTTCATAGGGAGACAAATGAATATGTGAGGGTGGATGCAGATTTAGGTGAGAAGTTTCCCATAGGAGTAGGAGTGAAACAAAGATGTGTGCTGTCGCCAAGGTTGTTTACTATATTCATGAATGGTTGTATGAGAGATATGAAAGGTGAAGTGGGGTATGTAGGTGTAATGGAATTGGTTGGGTGGTGCTGGCACGCTTGTTTACCGAGAGTGAAGAGGAAATTGAGTGGTGAATGAATGTTATAGTGTATGTACGAGAATGAAGCTGAAGGTGAATACTGTAGTGGGAAATGTAAGGTGAAGGTGTTTCAAAGGAGGGAAATAGAGGTGGCACACTTTAATACACCTGATCGGGTGTCTGCTAACAGTAGAAAGGTGTGAGCTACTTTTACGAGGAAAAAGAATGTAGGAAGTAAACGGTTTTAAGTATTTGGGAAGAGTGCTATGTAAACATGGAGAGATGGAAGGAGAAAGAAGAGAGAGATGAAAGGAGAAAGAAGAGAGAGCTGTGAAAGGCAGGTGTGTCATAGGACCACTTGCAAGGATCATGATTGGAGGGAATCCATGGTGGTCAAGGGAGTTTTAAGGAACAGTATTCTCCTGCCAACGTTGATGTATGGATCACAGACTTGGACATGGAATAGGGCACAGCAGTTAAGATTGCGAGCTGTGGAAATGAGTTATCTGAGAGGAGCTTGTGGCGTGACAAGATGGGGAGGGTGAGGGCAATGAAAGTGTGTATGAAAGATGGGGTGTGGGACCTTGTGTAGATGGAGAAAAGTGTGGTGTAGTGAAATGTGTGAAAAGAAATACTTTGTGGTGGTTTGATCATATGAAGAGAAAGAAGAGTAAAGAGTTTGTGAAGGAAATATATGAGTGAAACTGATGGTACTTTGAAGAGAGGAAACTCAATTTACTGTAAGATGGGGTAAAAGAGTAGTACATGCATGAAAGAGTTGCTGAAAGAGGGAGAGAGATTTAACAAGCAGGGAGGGAGTGTTTGGCTAGGGATGAGTGGAGGGGGAGAGATTTAACAAGCAGGAAAGGAGTGTATGGCTAAGGATGAGTGGAGGGGGAGATATTTAACAAACGGAAGGAGTGTGTGGCTAGACATGAGTGAAGGCTTTTCTGCCGTAGCCATCCCCTTGGTGGACGTTACCAGAGGGAACGAGGCATCAGATGGCAGATGTCAGAGCAGAGATAACGGCAAGGCAAAGTATGAGGACAGAAAGAATGATTAATTATAGTGAATCAGTAGAAAAGGGATTGTAAGATCCCTTTTCTACTGATTCACTTGAAAGAAACAGATAGATATATAAAGTAGGTAGTGGAGGTCATTTCTAAGAGAGCAGATATATTAAAAAAATAAATAATAATAATGATAATGATAGGAGTACTGGGACCATTTGAGGCAGGAGGATCAGAAGTAGGAGGTATAGAAGTAAGGGCAGTATGCGGGGAGAAGGGATCTTAGAGAGGAATCATATAACAGGGAAGTTCACAAGAGAATCAATCCAGGAGGTAAAGCATAGTCAAGAAGAGATTGTCTGGTAGATGTAGCTGAAAAGGTGGGAAGGAGAGAGGGGGAAAATGGGGGAGAAGTAGGAGTAATGGGTGATGGTAGGAGAGTGGAGGAAGGTCACGGGGCAGAATATGAGCTTCTGCTGGAACACAGAGGGTGTTATAGGAACTTGAATGTGATAAGGTAGAGGATGGGGAAGGAAATGCGGCATCAATGAAAGGTTTTGCTATAAAGGCTTCATTATCAGAGATGGTTTCACTAGGGGAAGGAGGAGAGAAGACAGTGGGAGTAAAGATTTTCTCAGTAGAAGACTGCAGGAAAGAAGTTTTAGTGATTAAGGATGAAGTAGGATCAGTAGATGGTTCTGGAGGGGAAGCGCAGGAGCAACACTTGATTGGTGGCAGTGGAAGAGGTAATTGTGTTAGATGAAGGAACAAGAGGAATGGGAGAAGAAGAGGTATGAGTGGAGGAAGGAGGATGGGATGTAGTAGAGGGAAAAGTAGTGCTAATTGGTGTCCGATTAGTGTTTATGGAGATGCACTGAGAGAAAGAAACCTGTTGGAAGCCACAGAGACAGGCTTCTTGTCTAGCTTTTTTGAATGTTAGGCCATGTTTGAAGCTGAGGGCAGCAACCTCTGATTCAAATTTGTAAACAGGACAGCCTTGAAAGAAGACATTATGTTCTTGAGTGCAGTTTGCACAAATGTGTATTATTGATGGGCAGTTTGTACGGGTATAGCCAGGTGAGGCACAGAGGGCAACGTGCAGTGGATCTACAGTATTTTGCTGGATGTCTGAATCTCCAGCAGTTTTGGCACTGACGGGGGGAACGTAAGGTTTAACCTTACAGAAGGCTCCTCCTATATATACTCTGTCTGGAAGATCTTGTCCTTTGAATGTAATGTTTTGTAATATTTGATGGGTACTTAATGTCGTAACCATATATATTAATTAAGGTGGAAGATCCACATGGAAGGAGAATTAGTGGATTGTTTGTGCCACAAGCTCTAAGAAGCAGCCGGGGAAATAGATAAAGGTAATCTTATGTATAGATAGGCAGTGTGTCATTGTTTGTAAATTGTGACCGTTGGCCGGCGTAAATGATGAGTCAGAAGTCAAAGGGCACTTACTCAAAGTCACGAGATGCAAGGCCTGGGTAGGACTTTGAATGTGAGTCACAGGTAAATACAGATCAAAGGGTGATGACAGCTTTCTCTTATGACAAGCAGCCAAGCTAGGTTTTCGATTGTATATATATCAGCTGTAGAGCTTCAGCAGATGAGATCACTCTGAACTTCCATTTTGGAAGCACCAATACTCTCTCAGGAAATTGTTCCTGATATAATTGATGATGTGATATGTATGTAACCAAGTTATAAATAGAGCCATTGTGATAATTAATGCATCAAAGCAAGAAATGAGGTTATGTTAATGTTAAATGAAAACTTAAGTGTTCCGTACCCCGTGACCAGATATATTTGAGTAACGGAACACAAAAACGTTGCTATAACGATGACAAAATTAAGGCAGCCATGAAGATTAACAGTAAAGGAGGACACATGAGCAATATCATGTTCATCTACAATCAGTTCAAAGAGTTCAGAAGAACAGTTGGGTCAACTGACATCCATTGGGCTGACTTGTGTTCCAAGAACGGTACCAGTACGAGTGTTGAGTCGGTATCATGGAATACTGGGAATGGTTTCCCATCAAGATCTTTGAGGGAAAGCATTGCTTCAACTTGATATTCTAGGGAAGGTATCGTGTGTGGAAGGTTATCCTTCCCATCTGTCTTTAGATGCATTTTTGAAATTGTAAAGTGTTTACGTAGTACGGAGCACGAGCAGGGATATGGAAGTATTTGTTCCATCGGCGAGGGCCAAAGAGGATGAATAAAGGAAGATGATTAGTGGTAGTGGATGGGCGTGGGCGAGAGAAGGACGGACAGTCTGGGTTATAGAAGAGGAAGAGGCCAGGGTGGAGAGTTGGTGAATGGTTTTACTTTTTGTAGGTATATATTGTTCTGTGGTTATAATAGAGGAAGATACAGATGTAAAAGGAGGGGTTGATGTTAGGGAAACAGGTACAAGAGATGAGGGAGTTGACATGTGGGTGGTTAAGGGAGTTTTCAGAGCCGAGGTCAGAGGCATTTTCTTGTCAAAGCCAGGGAAGTCTGGGGGATTAATTTTTTAAGGTGCCCAGTGCACCTGTTAATTTTGAATTTTCATAATTGACCATAATGAGCTGAATGTAGGTGGGGGATATAACTGGTCTGCTTCCCATAACCTCATGGAGAGTAAGAGCAATGAAAAAGGGAAGGTATACTGTGCCCATGGCACCCTTAGGCCGTTCATGATTGGATTTGTTGTTAGCCTTTCATCCTCTCAGCATGGCTCTCACACTTTAGGTAAAAAAGGGATAGTGGGAGGTTAGGAAGAAAAGACAGAGAAAACAAGATAAAAAAAAAAAGCTAGAAAAATCAGTTGGACCAAAGACTGAAGTCTGAGGCATCGCAGCAACAGACCCCAGTCTATGGTCCCGAAGCCCCTCCACAAGTGCAATGGGCTTGGAAATGGAGGGGATTTCACACTTGGTTACTTGGTTTTTGTTTAGAGGTCTATGCCTCACAGCCATGGTGGACCACCGCTGCACCACTGTGGTGCCCAACCACAGCAGTCCCTCCCAGTAAACAGCTTAGCATCACAAGCCCGGGCGGGGACCCGATCTGCCAACCAAGCGAATGCAAGGCCAGCGCGCTACCACTGTACTAGCCAGGAGGCCGTATATTTTTTATTTATGGGAGATTTGTTTTCTCCCCCCTGAAAGCGGGTCACAAACCCAGTCTGAGATCAGGTACCTCATTACTGTTTGGTGAACAGAGACCACACACTTATAAGAGACTTGGTCCATATGTCTCCTACCCGGGGCGGGGATCGAGCCCGCGACCTCTCGCTTGTGAGGCGAGCGTCCTAACCACTAGACCACCGGGGTGGAAACCACTGGAAACCAAAGTAATGCATCAGATCCTAGACAGAGAATGCATTACATGCATTTATTTCACAAGCATTCCCTATGTAGAATAACCTATATGTAAGACATTCCAGTACTGTACAGTGTCTAAAAATGCATTATGTTGGAGAAATTATATGGATAAATAAAAAATAAGACAAAGATAGTATAAAACGAGAAAAAGGAAGATGAGCCACGGAAATAAGGAATAGGAGTAAAGAGTGAAGGATGAGAGAGAAGGATCAGGCCTAAGGATGAAGGGTGAGATGGTGAAGAAATGACAGCCAGGAAAATATATGAGCTGCATGCATGATGCACAAAACCTGTAAAACAAACAGACTGGCCTACAATGTGAGGTAAGTGAAAACTGGTTTCTTATAGGGTGTGAGAAAGTAAATGTGCATCAGTATGACTTCATGTTAAAGGATCAAAATAAGCCAACCACTCAACTAAATGCCAGAACGATTGAAAAACAAATAGCTGAAAACTGTGAGTTCAAAAAAAGGTTCCAGAAAGTGGAAGGTAATATTGTAATGAAAGAAGAAATTAAAGAAGAACTTAGTGAGGTGTATGTGGAAATGGAAAAATGGAGAGAGAGAGAGAGAGAGAGAGAGAGAGAGAGAGAGAGAGAGAGAGAGAGAGAGAGAGAGAGAGAGAGAGAGAGAGAGAGAGAGAGAGAGAGAGAGAGAGAGAGTGAGAGAGAGAGAGAGAATCCCTGCTCATGGAATCTGTGAAGCACCTCGAACAAAACCACATCACTTAGTTACCTAGTGACCGAGCTCCCAGCCTCCCTACTCCCCTTGGAGTTATGCCACCCAACAGACAGACACAACAGAAACTGACACATATCTCTGCTAACGTCAGAGCACTTCATAAAAACATAGGAGAGATACACACTTACATCATCCTGCACAACCCAGACGTTACCGCTGCAGTCGACCTTCCTCAACCCGAAAATCCCCGCCAACTATGGACACATTCATGGATTCTCAAGATGACA
Source organism: Cancer borealis (assembly GCA_036785275.1). Classification (NCBI taxonomy): domain Eukaryota; kingdom Metazoa; phylum Arthropoda; class Malacostraca; order Decapoda; family Cancridae; genus Cancer; species Cancer borealis. The sequence continues at coordinate 131,054 of JAXIVD010000125.1, read as the reverse complement.
CCGAAGAGGCAGCGCCCACGCCATCTTTGGGGGTATTGTCATCTGTTTCCGCGAAGGTCTCGCTGTGGAGGCTCTTGATATCGAGATGGCCCATCATCACAAGATGATATTCTTCAGACTGTGGACAAAACATTTCACTACAATCCTGTTGTGTGTCTACTACCTCCCACAGTGGCCTTGTTATTTGCCTGTTGTTTGCCTTATTATTTGCATGTGCTAGATCGGCAACCGTGGGGTAAAAATCCTGTAATTTTCATTAATTCAGACAACGGTAGAGTATAACATTTTAATTAAGTAACTTACATTCACATGTGATAAGTGTTTTCTATACCTTTCTGATCTAATATATCAATATCTGGTGTCAGTTTTGTGATTTGGAATCAAACTATAATCAAGAAAATAAATCATTTTAATGCAGTCAGGAATAAAACAAGATTAAGCCTTGTTTTTTCCTTAACTTTTCCTGTATTGTTTACTCCCACTTACCCTCCGAGTTCCTATCACCTTTTTCAGCTCCCTCATCTCATTCTACATCTGCTTCTATTTGTTTTTCCAGCTTTAGTCTTAGTTTACTTTTCTCCTTCTGCCTTGAATGGGTTATAGCAAGTATCACTAAAAGCACAACTGCAGTACACAATGCATGAGATCTTGCTGTGGTGACACTGTAATGTTCCGTGGTGCATTCGTTCACTGTAGCCTCTCTATACACTTTACCACGTCCATAAGGTCCTTGGGTCCTGGAGGTCGATCAGAGATTGATGGTACTAGAATATTATCTTTGATTTCCCAGCCATACTTGGTAATATGAAGTTTAGGTGGTGCCACTTGGTTAGCAGCTTTAGCGAGTATGGTCTGCAGATGGGCACGTAAGATGTGTAGGAAGAGATTTTGTTGAGTGGGCGGTAGTGACGTTACTTTGAGCGGCATGCCACACTTCTTTGTGTACATATTGTATCTTGCTTCACTCATTGGGGTGCCTTGTGGTTGACCATAGAGAGCACAAATGAATGACTCTCCTGTGTCCATAAGTTGTGCAGGAGTAGCATTAAGTTCACCCAACACTGAGTACAGGCCAGGGAAGTCACCGGCTTGAAGGGTTTTCAGGGCCGACACTTTCCCTTTCCTATATAGATATGAGGTGGCATCTGAGCCAGTTAGATAGTGCATCCCCAGAATCTGCAAGCATTTTGAACCAAGTTGTGCACAGGTGGCATTTATGTCCCAAACTACTCCATCCCAACGCTCCATCTGCACTGTGGCCTGGATCTTATTTTGATACACCCAGTATACAAGCATGACAAATACATCTGTGTCATCTGAGAGGATGCGGATAACTTGCGTTCCAGACTTGGCAGCCATGAGGAGGTATGAAATCATTGTTATGTCTGCTTCATCATGTTGGAACACACCATTACTACAACTCTCAACAGTCACTCCTTTTTCAAAGGTGTAGGTACTTAGCATATTCAACAGTTGCATCTTGTTGTGCTTATTTCTCATAATAGCATCTCGGCTAGGAAGTTGTGTGTTGATGGTGAGGTTGTAGTCGATGGAGTTGAGGTCAGTACGACGCATGCGCTCATGGTCTTTTGCAGATACACTGTTGTATTTGTCAAAAACTAAGATCTTCTTACCAGGAAGAGAGGACAATCTGGTCTTAATGGACTTGACAATGGCTGATACATCACCTTCTGATGGCCAAACAATGTGAAAAAGAAGCTGGCTCATGTCGACAATTGTGACCTCTGGTAGCATTGGTTGACTCGTTTTAACACACAATTTATGAGCCAGAGCTGCCTTGCTACCTTTTCTCAGGCAGCCATATTGATCAATGAGTGAGGGCGGTAAGGGACACAACTCATACTGAAAAATTGGTGCTAGCTTCATGTGCCGTTGTTGTCTGAGGGTCAACAGTGTGAGGAAGATAGTTTGTAGGTCGAAGATCATCTTGTCTCCAACTTGTAGCCCTTTCTCAATGTGTTTCATGGTCTTGATGGGACTAGAGATGGGTGCATGGAATCCTGCAGCTATTTTAGTGCCTATGTCAACTGATTTAGCAACAATTACTTCAGCATCAGGGGGACAGATTTGACCATTGGCAATGTTTTTGAGGTAGAGTGACTTGTACTGAAATGGATGAGACACTTTCAAGAGTTCTAGAAAGATTTGATGTTGGTTATCTGCATCGATCTGTTTCCTTTCATTCCGCTGCTCCTTGTGGTGCAGTCCACTGCATGTATGACTTGCTCCAGCTTGATATTTGCATTCCTTGACTGAGAAATTAGGGTAAATGTGTTCCATGGTGTAAGAGATGTAGGCAGTGATGGGATGGGAATCAATCCAATCTGCAACCCTTTCTGGAGATAGCTTCATACCCCTGAGATCACCCTTTCCAATTTGAATGGCAGTTTGTTCACCATACTGGTCAGAGTTCACACTATTCCAGTAACCCTCTTGGTGACCACATACAAATGGTCCAGAAATAAGCTCTGTGTTGGCTGCGTGTGGTATCAGGCGATGCATCTCAAAAATGTGATGGGTAATGCAGCGGGCATAGTGGTGGTGATGGCCACCAACAAAGAAATATGGCAACATGCATTCAAGCATGAGCTGCTGAAGTAGGAAATCTTTCTTCCTCTCACTAGGATGCAGTTGATTGACAAGCATAGTAGATTTGATGAGGTTATCAAGCCAATGTCTACCAGTTAGGTGGTTGTGACACATTTGAAAGTAGTTGTTTAAGTCTTGGGATGTCTTGGGACCAGTGACAAGGAAACTGTTCACGAGAGGAAGTGAAACCATTTGTAATGCTCTCATGGGACGAACCCAACACTTGCAACTCATGATTTATGCTGTTCCTCCAAACATTCAGCTGATAACAACCTCAACACTTGATCCCTGCATTAGTTTACCAATGAACCCAACACTTGCAACTCATGATTTATGTTGTTTCTCCAAACATTCAGCTGATAACAACCTCAACACTTGATCCCTGCAGTAGTTTACCAATGAACCCAACACTTGCAACTAGTGATTTATGCTGTTTCTCCAAACACTCAGCTGATAACAACCTCAACACTTGATCCCTGCATTAGTTTTACAAATGCAGCCACAGAACGACTATAAGATGCATCATCCCAGACCTAAGAATAACATTTTGGAAGACATTTGATAGGCCACCATGCACAGTTGTATGTCAACTAAGATGTGGACATATTACATCCCCATATCAGTTAATGACCTTGTTAAATACGCCAGTGAAGTCATAACTACATTCGGATGAGAAGTTTTGGCATCAATGAGAGGTACTTGCTGGCTTCTTTTGACCTTCATAATTGCATGTCTCCTTATTGTTGAACCCATCTTGTATTATTCAGACGGTGGCCTTCTTTCACACACACACAAGCACAGCCTAAAGAAAGTACACAGAAAATACAAGAATTAGCAGGAATATGTGATATTCCAGGATTTCTGCAGCATTAATCATAGTTGGTAGTCCTAATCCTTTCCAATAACATTTAGCAACCATTAGTCTGTTACAACTTCGAACTATAGTATTTTAAGTTATGTTTATCAATTTGTTTGCTTTGGTTATTGTTTAATTTTCAAAATCTTTGGAAGTATCTTTTATTTAAATTTAGACTCCTGTATATGTAATACCGTTAGTCACTTTAATATTTTCTATGTTGTCAGGTTGGTTTTGTTCATTGATAATAATAATATAACTTTGATCTTTGTTTACAGTTAGCTGTAAGATGGAAGGATAGGGTAAAGGATTACATGCATGAAAGGTGTACTGATAGAGGGGCAGGGCTTCACCATGCAAGGAGGAAGTGTTGAATTGGGATAGGGGGAGGCTATTAGAGGGGCGGGGCTTAACCATGCAAGGAGGAAGTGTTTAGATTGGGATAGGTGGAGGCTGTTAGAGGGGCAGGGCTTCACCATGCAAGGAGGAAGTGTTTGGATTGGGATAGGTGGAGGCTGTTAGAGGGGCGGGGCTTAATCATGCAAGGAGAAAGTGTTTGGATTGGGATAGGCGGAGGCTGTTAGAGGGGCAGGGCTTCACCATGCAAGGAGGAAGTGTTTGGATTGGGATAGGTGGAGGTCTATGGTGGAGACTATTAGAGGGGCGGGGCTTCACCATACAAGGGAAGTGTTTGGATTGGGATAGGTGGAAGCTGTTAGAGGGGCGGGGCTTAACCATGCAAGGAGGAAGTGTTTGGATTGGGATAGGTGGAGATTGTTAGAGGGACAGGACTTCAACATGCAAGGAGGAAGTGTTTGGATAGGGATAGGTGGAGGCTGTTAGAGGGGCGGGGCTTCAACATGCAAGGAGGAAGTGTTTGGATTGGGATAGGTGGAGGCTGTTAGAGGGGCGGGGCTTCAACATGCAAGGAGGATGTGTTTGGATTGGGATAGGTGGAGGCTGTTAGAGGAGCAGGGCTTCACCATGCAAGGAGGAAGTGTTTGGATTGGAATAGGTGGAGGCTGTTAGAGGGGCAGGGCTTCAACATGCTAAGAGGATGTGTTTGGATTGGGATAGGTGAAGGCTGTTAGAGGGACGGGGCTTCACCATGCAAGGAGGAAGTGTTTGGATTGGGATAGGTGGAGGCTGTTAGAGGGGCGGGGCTTCACCATGCAAGGAGGATGTGTTTGGATTGGGATAAGTGGAGGCTGTGAGAGGAGCAGGGCTTCACCATGCAAGCAGGAAGTATTTGGATTGGGATAGGTGGAGGCTGTTAGATGGGCAGGGCTTCAACATGCTAAGAGGAAGTATTTGGATTGGGATAGGTGGAGGCTGTTAGAGGGACGGGGCTTCAACATGCAAGGAGGAAGTGTTTGGATTGGGATAGGTAGAAGCTGTTAGAGGGGCAGGGCTTCAACATGCAAGGAGGATGTGTTTGGATTGAATGAATGGACATTATATTGAGTTGGAGTGATTGATACAAACTTGAGGGAGGAAGTATTAATGGATGGTAGTGACCATGTGATGATTGGAAACGAATGAAAAAACAACAAACATCAGGAGTAGCAGCCATTCTTCATAGAAAAGATGGAAACATTAAAGAAGATGAGATAGATGTAAGAAAGTGTCATGAGTGGAATGTATTGGTCAAAGTTACAGTTCTGAAAGGTTAATACTGTACTGCCATGAGTGGAATGTATTGGTCAGAGTTACAGGTGTGAAAGGTTAATACTGTAATCTTAGCCATGAGTAGAATGTATTGGTCAGAGTTACAGGTGTGAAAGATTAATACTGTAATCTTAGCCATGAGTGGAATGTATTGGTCAGAGTTACAGTTCTGAAAGGTTAATACTGTAATCTTAGCCATGAGTGGAATGTATTAGTCAGAATTACAGGTGTGAAAGGTTAATGCTGTAATCTCTTGTTTTACACGTTTAGAATATGCGTTTTTGGTTTAATGCCATGTCAAAAAGCTCCTGTTTATACCATAAATACATAATTTCTTTAAAATAATGCGACAGAATACTTTTTTTTTTTACCACCATGTCAAAGAGCCTGTATTTTTGCTTTAATTACACAATTTGTTTAGAATAACATAATGGAATAGATTTTACAAGTATTTACACTATAAAGGAAAATTATGTTTATCTTACATGAAATTCAAAAACAGCAAACGGTCCAGGAAAACAATACTGGCGTAAATTAAAGTTCCTTTATTAGTGGTTGTGGTGTACATGATGATTGAGGGAGAAAAAACAGTGAGAGAACAGGGGAAAATATGGTATTTGAAAGAAAATAGTGACAGAACCTGCAGGGAGATATAAATGCACATATTGGTTTGCTAAGTGAGTGGAGCCACAATGGTGAAATGAATCCACATTTTGCCAGAGATACATGTGACCAGAAATGCAATGAATCAAGACTCAGTGACTCACTATATCCTGGTGAATGAGAGAATGCGTGAAACTGTGAGTCATATGTGGGTGAATGAGAATGGAATGATTGATGTTGTGTCTGACTACAATATACTAGTTGTGGAATGCATGCTGTGTGCTGAATGGGAAATAAGACCAAAAGCAAAGAAAGAGAAGTGGTAGTTGAGGGATGTTGGTTAGGAGAAGTTTGAGGTAGAGCTCCATGAAAGAAGCTGGGAGGATGAAAGTTTATAGGAAATGGATGACTTAAATGCAAATCTTATAGAAAACGTGAGGAGTGCTGCAGTTCATCAGATAGGATTAGTGAGACTGAATGGAAGGAAGAAAAAGAGCATGTAAATCTTGGAATGATGATAGAAGGGATGCTAGAAAGGGTGAAATAGATAGAGGCTGAATATATTGTGCAGATGGGTAAGAAAAAAGAGGCATGAGTGAATATCAGAATGCATTGACAGCGTATGTAGTACAACAACGACTGACCAAGAAAAAGATTATGCATGTAAAATTGAAATGCAAAAGAAGTGTGATCCAGGCTTTAAGATAAAATATCTGGATCGACTGATGAGGTAGACAAGAGCAGAATGTCATTGAGGTGGCAGTCACTTAGCTGGGATCGAATGTGAGACTTTGTATATTTCATTTTTGAAAAGTTTTTTCACAACAGTAAGTTTGTTTTTTTGTTCTATATCATAATCCGTTGGTGCCAGTAAGCTTTATAGAAGCAGGATAGACTTGACTCTTGCCTATTATTTGGCGTAAGTTTTTAGATTTTTTATAGTGACACCTCAAATGTTTACGTTCTCCTGAATATGTTGAGAACAAAGAGAGGCTAATCGCTGCTAAAGCCTCAAATGCATATAAACATTGTAAGTCCCGTCTGAGGACAGTATGGCAGCAATTTAGGTAGTCTTCGGCCACTCGGCGGTAATACCAAATACACTCATACCTCAGTTTAACGGATTTCGGAAGCAACGGACAATTTGAAAGTCCCGTGGTACGGATAGAGATGTGGCAACACCGGACATGACCTCTGCTGACCGCAAATTGGGAAGCGGTCAGTTTGTTTACAGCCAGCAGTGCAACAACACATGTAGCTCATTGTTCCATGGTTTTGACCTTGTTGTGCTCAAAGTATCATAATTTTCTACAACCATGTCATCCGGAGGAAAAGTAGAAAAGAGGTAAAGGGTGAATTAATCTGTAGCACAGAAGTTTGAGCTGATCAAAATGTTGGAAAGTGGTGCGTCTGTGAAGCGGGTGTGTGAGGAATATGGTGTTAAAAAACAAACAGTTTCAGATATTCGTAAGGCAAAACCTAAACTTACCGAATATGCTGTGAAGTATTCTGTTGATGGATATTCAAGCAAGTCTGGTTCTGTAGCGGCACGCAAGCATATGAAGATTGGTAATCAGAAGGAGTTAGATGAAGCCGTGTATAAGTGATATGTGCAACAAGAGGCTTTTGATACTAAAGTAACTTCTGAAACCATACGAAATGCGTGTGAACAACTCAGTAAGCACTTAGGTATTGAGTACAGTGCTAGTGATGGTTGGTTGTGGCGTTTCCGTAACCGGCACAGACTGCGTGATACGCAACTGAGGGGTGAGGCTGGTGGTGCAGATACGGCAGGCGCTGAGGTTTATCGGGTTCAGCTTAATGAGCTAATTAAGAAAGAAGGTCTTCTTATATTCCAAGTATACAACGCCGATGAAACTGGCTTATTTTGGCGCTCTCTGCCTAATAATATTCAGGCAAGTAAGGATGAACTAGTGATAAGAGGGAAGAAAATGAGTAAGGAAAGGATTTCGGTACTTTGTTGTGCTAGCGCTGACGGTATGCATCGTTATAAGTTGGTGGTTGTTGGCAAATCAGCTCGTCCTCGTGCATTGAAAAATCACATGCATAACTTGCCAGTTCACTTATTACTTATTGAGTGAACAAGAACGAAAGAATCGGCTCTCTGAAGAGAACCGGAATTCTCACCACTATCGGCGATCAGCTGATGCACCACTCTCACCGTCACCAAACAAACCACCAACCTCTACCTCACATTCTTTGCATACTACTGATACATCTGTACCACCAGTACAGCCTACAATCAGTAGTACATCGTTGGAGCTGCAAACCTCCAGTGACTCAGAATAAAGAATAAATTTCTGAGGAGCTACTATACGATCACGGCATATCAAAATTACCTCTTCACCATCCATGGTAAGTCTGATTTTCAATTAAAATTGTTGATTTACTATATTATAGTGTATATTTACAGTGTACAGGTATTTTACACTGTTAGATTGGATAGTGTGCTTGATTAAAAGTACAGTACTGTATTTATTACTCTGTCTTTCATAACGTAATTGTTAATATTGGCCGTAACCTGGGTATTCATACCGTAGATTCCGATTATCGGTACTAACGGACTGATGCTCCCCCCTTTTAGTCCGTTGAACCGAGAGATGAGTTTAATGATAAGTGGCCAGCAAGAGAGAGAGAGAGAGAGAGAGAGAGAGAGAGAGAGAGAGAGAGAGAGAGAGAGAGAGAGAGAGAGAGAGAGAGAGAGGGGGAAGGGGAGGGGGAGAGAGAGAGAGAGGGAGAGAGGGAGGGAGGGAGGGAGGGAGGGAGGGAGGGAGAGAGGGAGGGGGAGAGAGAGAGAGAGAGAGAGAGAGAGAGAGAGAGAGAGAGAGAGAGAGAGAGAGAGAGAGAGGGAGGGAGGGAGGGAGGCAGACTAGACGAGGAGAGCGAGCGCAGCCAATCATGAGGCAGCGTCATGCTATGTCACTGGAGGGAGAAAATTGAAACGATTTCAGAAATATGCTTCCCACTCTCAGTGTGCATTGTTCTCTCGTAGCGGATGCATCTCTGCATCCATTTGCGCTTTTCAGTGCTTTAATTCTGCAGAAAATACCATGTTAATTGATTTTTATATTGATATTTTTTGGGTGTGGAACGGATTAATTGGAATTCTATTATTTTAAATGGGGAAATTCGTTTCGAGATACAAGTTTTTCGGGATATGAGCTACTTTATGGAACGAATTAAATTTGTAACCAGAAGTACCACTGTACTTACATGTCAGATAGAATTAAGGTTGCAGAATATCATGCAATATATATCAACTTCCGCCGGAAGTCAGAGGGAAGTGTCTGGGTTCAGCCATTAATGTTTAACATGCTCTGCCCACAATCAGCTGATGTATACCTAGGCTCTGCCTCCCTCCTCTTAGAGTCCCGGGTTCGAATTCCCGTTATTCGCTGACCACTTTTCATTCTTTGGTATCACCACCAAGTGGCCAAAGACTACCCAAATTGCTGTCATACTGTCCTCTGATGGGACTTACAACCTTAATATGCATCTGAGGCTGTAGTAGCAATTAGCCTGGTATGTTCTCAACATATTCAAGAGAGAACGTAAACATTTGAGGCATTACTAGATGCCAGTTTAGATTTTTAGTAAAGGATAGACTGAGTGTGTTTGATGTGGAAAAGAAACTAGTGAAGGATCAGAAGTTAAGCATCCTATACCATCTCGCCTTGAGTCATTTAATTCTTGTTGGATTGGGTGTCTGTTGTACGAAGTTGACAAATGCAAGGTGGTGTCATCAGCATAGGAATGGATAGGGCATTGAGTCAGATTTAGGAGATCATTGATGAATAATAGAAAGAGTGGGTGATAGGACAGAACCCTGAGGAACACCACTATTGATAGTTTTAAGAGAAGAACAATGACCGTCCACTACAGCAGCAATAGACTGGTCGGAAAGGAAACTGAAGATGAAGGTACAGAGAGAAGGATAGAATCCGTAGGAGGGTAGTTTAGAAATTGAAGATTTATGCCAGACTCTATCAAAGGCTTTCGATATGTCAAGGCCGACAGCAAAGGTTTTACCGAAGTCCCTAAAATAGGATAACCAAGATTCAGTTAGAAAAGCAAGATCACCAGTAGATCGGCCTTTACGGAAACCATACTGGCAATCAGAGAGAAGGTTGTGAGCTGATAGATGCCTCATTATCTTCTTGTTAAGGACAGACACAAAGGCTTTAGAAAGGCAGGAAATCAAAGCTATAGGGCGGTAGTTAGAAGGATTGGAGCGGTCACCTTTTTTAGGGACAGGTTGAATGTGAGCAAACTTCCAGCAAGAAGGATAGGTAGAAGTAGAGAGACACAAACGAAAGAGTTTGGCCAGGCAGTGAGCGAGTTCGGAAGCACAGTTTTTGAGAACAACAGGAGGGACTCCACTCCATCCAGACCCTAAGCCTTCCGAGAATCAAGGCCAGAGAGGACCTGGAAAACGTCATAATAAAGAATTTCAGTTTTAGGGATGAAGTAGTCAGAGGGTGGAGGAGTAGGAGGAATATGCCCAGTATCATCCAAAGTAGAGTTGGTAGCAAAGGTTTGAGCGAAGAGTTCAGCTTTAGAGAAAGAAGAGACAGCTGTGGGGCCATCTGGTTGAAGTGAAGGAGGGAAAGATGAAGAAGTAAAATTGTTAGAAATATTATTGGCTAGATGCCAGAAATCACGAGAAGAGTTAGAGTTGGAAAGACTTTGGCATTTTCTATTGATGAAAGAGTTTTTAGTAAGTTGGAGAATAGATTTCGCATGATTACGGGCAGAAATATATAGAGCATGAGTTTCAGCAGATGGATGGCTATGGTACCGTTTGTGAGCTTCCTCTCTATCATTGATAGTACGAGAACAAACAGAGTTAAACCAGTATCCACAAAAATTCTTAAATCGCTAAGTTGGACTTAATAGTTCATCTTAAGCGCGAAGTCCGTCTTAAAGTTGGTCTTAACTGGCGGTCGCGTTAAGTCTGCTGGGGACCGAGCTTAGCGGGCTGGAGTTACACTTAAGTCGACAAGATGGCCAAATGTCAACAAGTCCGTCACCGCCAACTGAGGGTTTACCAGCCTCGAAACCAGCCTTAAACACGCTGAGTGACGCCGAGCTAGTGAGGAGATAGCGGTTGGATCGTGCAGGAGTGCTATACGTGACTGATTTGGTGAGAGGGGCATTGCAGAGCCCCACTTCAAGGAGTCATGCACTGACACCGGAGATGAAAGTTCTTATCCCACTGCGTTATTTGGCCACGGGCAAGATGCAACTGTGCAACAGTGACGATCTAGGACTAACCCGACCGTCAGTAAGCAGAGCTATTACTGACACAATGCAAGCACTCACCCAGCCAGAGTTATTGTGTGACTTTATGAAGTTCCCTCTCACCCTACCTGAAATTCGCTGTAAGCAAGAGGAATTTCAACAAATTGCAGGTTTTTCTGGCGTTGTTGGTGTCATTGATTGCACCCCACATCAGGATAGTGGCTCCACGGGACCAGGAACACGCATATGTGAATAGAAAAAAATTCCACAGCATCAACACTCAGTTAGTGTTTGATGCTTCCTACGGGATAATGGATGTTGTTGCAAATTGGCCTGGGTCCACTCATGATGCCCGTATTTGGCGAGAAAGTGGACTCAGAACCCTCTTTGAAGACAACTATGTACCACCACATTCATGTCATCTGCTTGGAGACAGTGGTTACCCCAGCAGACGACACCTGTTTACTCACTTCCCTCGGTCAAAGACAGATGCACAAGCAGCTTACAACAGGTATGTTATGTGGTCACTTGTTATTACTGTCATGCTGAGCTAATACCATTATAACCTAACCTAATCTAGCATTGCATAGCTAGGCATTAGATGGTGCTTATTTGTAGACGTCATAAGTATATTGGTAAAACTAAACAATCACTGCTCCACCCCTTTCTTTTTTCTCCTTCCCTACATACTATACATACATAGTGTACTCAACACATCTGTGAAGGTTTCAGGCGGCGAAAACCATTATTTACCTCGCAAAACGTCTTTGAAGTTATGTTAGGTTGGTAAAGTTAGATTGAGATATGGTTAAGTTAAGGTTGTTAGGTTAGGTTACGGTTATATTATGGTTAGGTTAGGTACGGTTCAGTTATATAAGATTTTTACATTTTATTACCCAAATCCAGAAAAAAATTTATGGTTGAGAACCCTAACTTTTGGGTAATAGAATTTTAAATTCTTATATAACCGAACCTAACTGAACCGTACCTAAACTAACTTAACCTAACAATAACATAACCGTAACCTAACCTAACAACCTTAACCTAACCATAACTCAATCTAACTTAACCAACCTAACATAACTTCAAAGACGTTTTGCGAGGTAAATAATGGTTTCCGCCGCCTGAAACCTTCACAGATGTATTGAGTACATTATGTGTAATATGTAGGGAAGGAGAAAAAAAAGAAAGGGGTGGAGTAGTTATTGTTTAGTTTTACCAGTATATTATGTTATCAACCATCCCCACACACACAAAAATGAAAAAAAAAAAAAAAAAAAAAAAAAAAAAAAAAAATATATATATATATATATATATATATATATACATATATATATATATATATATATATATATATATATATATATATATATATATATATATATATATACATATATATATATATATATATATATATATATATATATATATATATATATATATATATATATATATATATATATATATATATATATATATATATATATATATATATATATATATATATATATATATATATATATATATATATATATATATATATATATATATATATATATATATATATATACACACACACACACATTTATATATTTGGTGCACTTGTGCCTTTGACAGTTATGTATTGAGTAGGTATCAATTAGCATTCCGACAATTTTTCTGGTAGTGACACATTGGCCAATATGTAATGGGTCTCATACTCACCACATGATGTACACAGCCGCGGTTACATTAGTGACATGAGTGGACTCACGACCAGTCAATTTGATTGGCAAATGATTCCCAGGAAGAAATAATTGTGATCATGGGGCTTGCCGAATGCAAGGAACAATGCTGCCACATTATATTATCTGTCAGAAGATGAGGTAATGCCTGCAATTGTACATCTGTAATAAATGTCCCATCCTTTTCTTAACAACATATTCCTCTTTCAGGGCACATAAGAGGACAATATCCGTTGTGGAACGTGGAATCGACCAGCTCAAAAAGCGGTTTCACGTTCTCCATGGTGAAATCTGCCTCACACCTGCGAAAACCTGCCAAGTAATAGTTGCATGTGGCATCCTGCACAACATATCGAAGATGAGAAATATCCAGCTGCCGGATGACCCTATTGTAGATCCTATTGCTGAGGTGGAGGAAGAACAGCAAGACCAAGAAGGTGTGCAATTAACCATCTTCATTTATTCATACTTGTAAAACCTCTAGGGTATATAGTCAGACTGGATCCATCCTCAGGTATACGTACATATGTGGTAAGAAACACCTCTCGCCACATCTGTACGTATACCTGAGGATGGGTCCAGTCAGAGTACCCGATACGTTGTACACCCCTAACCTGATCATATAGGTACTCTTTCATTTGTCACACCTTACTTTATAAGGCTTCATAACATCAACAACTAATCTCTTGGCCTTTCATACATTGCCCCATCACAAGCAGTTTGCAGGCTTGTAGTGAAGTCTGTCATGAATGTTGCATTAATGATATCTTTTTATGTTTGTTTGTAGTGGGGAGCAATAACTCGACTCCAGGTGAAGCGTGTGAGCAAGATTACCTCAAAAAGGAAACACAAAACAAAACAAAAAAAAAGAGTTGCCATTCATTTTTTCACAGTACAGTAATAGCTTAATATTTCATAAACTAACCATCAAATATCTCCAAAACTAAAGAATCTATTTGTCTTACCTTAGAAATGCATTAAAGCTAACATTTAACCCTCTTGGAGAGCATATAGATAAGTAAGATATACAAAACAGGTTTTCCATACAAAGTGAAACAATAACATCATCACTTGGGTGGATGCGCCATGAGGTTAGGTTTAGTTCTAAAATTATAGTTGAATGACCACAATCAAGTAAGGGTGCTGCTGAACTTACCCTTAATAATCAAACAGTTGTCACCAACTATCTCAACCATTAAAAGGGTTTTGATGGTTAGTTTATGAAATATTAAGCTATTACTGTACTGTGAAAAAATGAATGGCAACTCTGAATAAAATATACAGTTGGCCACAATCCGACCTTTAAATACCTTTTTATTCCGTGGTACAGGTGGTGGCAGTCCTGTCACAATAACCTTAGCTGCTGTAAGTGAAGCAGCATTACGGGTCTTGGGGGAAGACCAAGTTGTGGTGGACGGTGTTCCCACACAGACCCGTATGGACAGCAGTTACTGGCATGCAAGGTAAGCTGGCCAAACTAATGAAGACAGTTTCAGTAAGTACTATTTATGCTTTGTAGCACAATTATACAACATTATATTTATGACTGTTATGACAAAAGTAATGTTGGGAAATGTTCTGTTAGTGGAAACTGTCTACGCTTAACCTCCTATGGCTTGTACCATTATAGTGCTATCTTATGTTAATAGTTGTTATGACCGAAGTAATGAGGCAAATCATTTGTTGGTGATTAGTGTCTAATGCGGGATTGATAGGTTCAACTGGTGTTACTACAGTAAGTCTGATGGTGTTGTTATTGACCACATTTATTATGCTTAAATTAGTGTTTCCATTTGTTGTTTCATGTATAACTGCACCATAATACCTTGCAGTAGGGTACTTGATACATCATATGTTTATGCAGTTAAGGCAGAAATTGTTTTATTTTAGGAGAGCTGCCGCAGCCACAGCCACCAGTATGGTAGCTGGCACGGAGGCTGTGGTGCAGTCACAAGAGCCTTCACTGGCTGAGGAAAGCTATCCACTTGCAGTGGAATCTGTAGAAGAGGGCACTGCAGCACCAGCCAGTGAGGTTGTTGTGGTTCGCCACATGCAGCCTCCACCCGCCCAACCACTGCCACCTCCGCTGATGCCAGCTTCTACTCCTCCTGTCTGCCCAGCCGGTGCACACGGCTGTACAGAGGGTTTGGCTCTGTTCAGCCGGATGGTGGCAAAGTATGAGCGTGGCATGGAGGCATATATCAAGGCAACAGAGGCATACACCCTAGTGCTCAACCAGAATTAGGAGGTAAATAATTAGTATGATGAGTATGCATTTAAATGTATTGAGTACATTTTGACACATAAGCTGCTTGATTATCTAAAGTTATGCAGCAATAAAAATAACAGCAACACACATAACAACAGTTCAGTGTTTATATGAGTAACCTCACACACAACACGTACAGTAATATATAATTACAAATCACAAAACTGCACTTTTTCCAGCATCACATAACACACAAATGCATCACTACACCAGTTCACCCTCCTTCCAATACATCTTTGTCCTGTAAACAGTTGTCTGTTTTCCAGTGTCATGCTTGCGGTAATTGGAACACTTCATTCACAGGTTCATTTATTTGATTTCTGTTTCAGCTGGTCACCTAACAAGAGGAGGATGGCATGTGTGCTCTTGCTGGCTGGGACGGCCAACACTGCAGCCTTTCTGTGGGGTGTGCATATGAGCACTAGAATATAGTGTAGTACTGATTGTTGTGTTTTGTGTTTCCTTTTTGAGGTAATCTTGCTCACACGCTTCACCTGGAGTCGAGTTATTGCTCCCCACTACAAACGAACATAAAAAGATATCATTAATGCAACATTCATGACAGACTTCACTATAAGCCTGCAAACTGCTTGTGATGGGGCAATGTATGAAAGGCCAAGAGATTAGTTGTTGATGTTATGAAGCCTTATAAAGTAAGGTGTGACAAATGAAAGAGTACCTATATGATCAGGTTAGGGGTGAGTGGAAGATGAAATCTACAACACATGCAGTGCATTAGCTGATTATTTACCAAAAGTGTAGGTTGCAGAACTGCTCTCTGTACTGGGTCCCATTCGCCGCACCAGCTGGTAGTTGTACTATAGGAAAGCAAATAAGCAATTAAGAAAAACTATCAAAGTAGTGCCCTACAATATGTAATAGCAATGCGTTATAATCAGATAGTGTTATTGAAAATGTGTATATATATATATATATATATATATATATATATATATATATATATATATATATATATATATATATATATATATATATATATAAGTTGACGATGAACGTAAAAATCCACGGTAAACCCATCTTCATATATTCGTACTCGTACAACGTATCGGGTACTCTGACTGGACCCATCCTCAGGTATACGTACAGATGTGGCAAGAGGTGTTTCTTACCACATATGTACGTATACCTGAGGATGGATCCAGTCTGACTATATACCCTAGAGGTTTTACAAGTATGAATAAATGAAGATGGTTAATTGCACACCTTCTTGGCCTTGCTGTTCTTCCTCCACCTCAGCAATAGGATCTACAATAGGGTCATCCGGCAGCTGGATATTTCTCATCTTCGATATGTTGTGCAGGATGCCACATGCAACTATTACTTGGCAGGTTTTCGCAGGTGTGAGGCGGATTTCACCATGGAGAACGTGAAACCGCTTTTTGAGCTGGTCGATTCCGCGTTCCACAATGGATATTGTCCTCTTATGTGCCCTGAAAGAGGAGTATGTTGTTAAGAAAGGGATGGGACATTTATTACAGATGTACAATTGCAGGCATTACCTCATCTTCTGACAGATAATATAATGTGGCAGCATTGTTCCTTGCATTCGGCAAGCCCCATGATCACAATTATTTCTTCCTGTGAATCATTTGCCAATCAAATTGACTGGTCGTGAGTCCACTCATGTCACTAATGTAACCGCGGCTGTGAATGTACATCATGTGGTGAGTATGAGACCCATTACATATTGGCCAATGTGTCACTACCAGAAAAATTGTCGGAATGCTAATTGATACCTACTCAATACATAACTGTC
Organism: Cancer borealis; assembly: GCA_036785275.1. NCBI lineage: Eukaryota > Metazoa > Arthropoda > Malacostraca > Decapoda > Cancridae > Cancer > Cancer borealis. Next base: position 114,285 of record JAXIVD010000125.1, on the reverse strand, counting down.
AAAGGCACAAAGTGCACCAAATATATAAATGTGTGTATATATATATATATATATATATATATATATATATATATATATATATATATATATATATATATATATATATATGTATATATATATATATATATATATATATATATATATATATATATATAATTTTTTTTTTTTTTTTTTTTTAATTAAATTTTTTTTTTTTTTCATTTTTGTGTGTGTGGGGATGGTTGATAACATAATGTACTGGTAAAACTAAACAATAACTACTCCACCCCTTTCTTTTTTTTCTCCTTCCCTACATATTATACATAATGTACTCAATACATCTGTGAAGGTTTCAGGCGGCGGAAACCATTATTTACCTCGCAAAACGTCTTTGAAGTTATGTTAGGTTATGTTATGTTAGGTTGGTTAAGTTAGATTGAGTTATGGTTAGGTTAAGGTTGTTAGGTTAGGTTACGGTTATGTTATTGTTAGGTTAAGTTAGTTTAGGTACATTTCAGTTAGGTTCGGTTATATAAGAATTTAAAATTCTATTGCCCAAAAGTTAGGGTTCTCAACCATAAATTTTTTTCTGGATTTGGGTAATAAAACGTAAAAATCTTATATAACCGAATCTAACTTAACCTAACCATAATATAACCGTAACCTAACCTAACAACCTTAACCTAACCATATCTCAATCTAACTTTACCAACCTAACATAACATAACATAACATAACTTCAAAGACGTTTTGCGAGGTAAATAATGGTTTTCGCCGCCTGAAACCTTCACAGATGTGTTGAGTACACTATGTATAGTATGTAGGGAAGGAGAAAAAAAAGAAAGGGGTGGAGCAGTGATTGTTTAGTTTTACCAATATACTTATGACGTCTACAAATAAGCACCATCTAATGCCTAGCTATGCAATGCTAGATTAGGTTAGGTTATAATGGTATTAGCTCAGCATGACAGTAATAACAAGTGACCACATAACATACCTGTTGTAAGCTGCTTGTGCATCTGTCTTTGGCCGAGGGAAGGGAGTAAACAGGTGTCGTCTGCTGGGGTAACCACCGTCTCCAAGCAGATGACATGAATGTGGTGGTACATAGTTGTCTTCAAAGAGGGTTCTGAGTCCACTTTCTCGCCAAATACGGGCATCATGAGTGGACCCAAGCCAATTTGCAACATCCATTATCCCGTAGGAAGCATCAAACACTAACTGAGTGTTGATGCTGTGGAATTTTTTTCTATTCACATATGCGTGTTCCTGGTCCCGTGGAGCCACTATCCTGATGTGGGGTGCAATCAATGACACCAACAACGCCAGAAAAACCTGCAATTTGTTGAAATTCCTCTTGCTTACAGCGAATTTCAGGTAGGGTGAGATGGAACTTCATAAAGTCACACAATAACTCTGGCTGGGTGAGTGCTTGCATTGTGTCAGTAATAGCTCTGCTTACTGACGGTCGGGTTAGTCCTAGATCATCACTGTTGCACAGTTGCATCTTGCCCGTGGCCAAATAACGCAGTGGGATAAGAACTTTCATCTCCGGTGTCAGTGCATGACTCCTTGAAGTGGGGCTCTGCAATGCCCCTCTCACCAAATCAGTCACGTATAGCACTCCTGCACGATCCAACCGCTATCTCCTTACTAGCTCGGCGTCACTCAGCGTGTTTAAGGCTGGTTTCGAGGCTGGTAAACCCTCAGTTGGCGGTGACGGACTTGTTGACATTCGGCCATCTTGTCGACTTAAGTGTAACTCCGGCCCGCTAAGCTCGGTCCCCAGCAGACTTAATGCGACCGCCAGTTAAGACCAACTTTAAGACGGACTTCGCGCTTAAGATGAACTATTAAGTCCAACTCGCGCTTTAAGTCCAACTTAGCGATTTAAGAATTTTTGTGGATACGGGCCCAGGGCTTTAGTATTAGAGAAAGTATGAGGAATGTATAGCTCCATGCCAGAGATAATCACCTCTGTTTTGCGCTCGGCACAAAGAGAAGAATCTCTCATGACATGGAAGCAATAATCATCCCAAGGAAAATCGGAATAATACTGTCTCAGGTCCTCCCACTTAGCAGAGTTGAAAAGCCAGAAGCACCTCTGCTTAGGCGGGTCCTGAGGCTGCACTGGAGTGATAGGACAGGTAACGGAAATAAGATTGTGATCGGAGGAGCCCAACGGAGAAAAGTTTAACAAAGTAAGCTAAAGGGTTGGAAGTTAGGAAAAGATCAAGAATGTTGGACATGTCTCCAAGGTGGTCAGGAATACGGGTAGGGAACTGCACTAGCTGCTCTAGGTCATGAAGGATAGTAAAGTTGAAGGTTTGTTCACCAGGTTGGTCAGTAAAAGAAGATGAAAGCCAAAGCTGGTGGTGAATATTGAAATCCCCTAAAGTGGAGATCTTAGCATAAGAAAAGTGAGATAGGATGTACTCCACTTTGGAAGTCAAATAGTCAAAGAATTTTACATAGTCAGAGGAATTAGGCGAGAGATATACACCACAGATGAATTTAGTTAGAGAGTGACATTGAAGTCTTAGCCAGATGATAGAAAATTCTGAAGATTCAAGATTGTGGGCAAGAAATGTTGTTATGCATATATATGCACAACAGCCAGCTTTGGATTGAAATTGAGGATAGAGAAACTAGGAGGGAACAGAGAAGGGACTGCTGTCAGTATTCACAGACAACTGTGTTTCAGTTAGGAAGAGAAAATGAGGTTTAGTGGGGGAGAGATGGTGTTCCACAGATTAGAAATTAGATCTAAGGCCACGAATGTTACAGAAAGCAAGAGTAAAAGTATTAGAGGAAGTGTCAAGACACCCGAGGTCGTCAGCAGAGGAGCAGTCCGACCTGGGGACATTTGTGGTCCCCTCCCCAGATGGGGACTCCGAGGCTGGGTGTGGTGAAGCCATTTTTAAATTTTGATTTGAAGAGTGTAAAAGCGTAAGGCGTAGTAATGTTATGTAGATAGTAGAAGTTGTCTTTAGAGAGCAAGCTGCAGCTGCTCTCTTGTGTAAATGAGACACTAAGGGAACCGGGAAGAGAGTACACGGACAATCACTCAGTCTGCAGAACTGCCTACATCCCCGTAAGTACCTCTTCTGGAGTATTCCACCGGGCGGCAGGTATCTACTGTCTACTCCATACAAAGTGTAATCCAGTAAATCAAAGACAAACACTGTTCAATATTTTCCTTTATTTAGCATCGACAAAAATCATGTATATTTCTTATGATCCGCTTATATATATGTATCTAGTTGTATGAATATAAAATAATTATTTTAAGGAAAAACAAATTTGAAGAAAATGCCAATATGGGTAAAGTAATTAATATTAAAACAAATATTTAATGAGACAGATGTGATTGCTTGATGATAATTCATAAACAGGTGTTTCCAATTGTGAACACAGGAAGACAGTGGTACACGCATATCAAGGGCAGTGTTGAGCCTGTTTCTGTACTTAGTGTTTCAATGAGTTCAAGTGGAAAATCCCACTTCACACAAGTAAGTAGTTGTGAAAGGTAATAGTACTAGAATAGACTTTTTAGTTAGTAGTGGAAATTCTTCTTTGTTCTTAACCCAAAATCATTATAAATTAAATTTCTCAAAATCATTCTTTAGTGTGAAGGAACAACTAAGATGCAATAATTTAGCTTCCTCTTGAGGCAGAAAGTTTAATTCAATTATTGACTCAGGACTTTGGAAAGTAAATGGATTTTTCAATTAAATTAACTACTTTAAGATATGGGGATTGACTTTAATTTAAAATTAATATTAATTAGGCTGATATAAGTAAATAAATAGAAAACTTGTTAAGGGGGTTGAATTTACAGTACTCTTAAATTTCGGGCATTACAAGGGAAAACATTTGGTATGTACAGGAATGTCGACAACTAGCTTTTCAATTTTTGAACAACATTGTCTGATGTTTAACAAATCAAGACGAGACAAAGATGTGTGTTTACTAATAGCATTGCATGTATTAGAATTATAATGAGGAAAACGGAGAGAGCTCCAACCTCTTCGGCTATTACTTGAACACTGAGAGGCAGTGAGAGCATTTATATTTTCTTTTCTTTCGTGTCACAACCCGTTTTATTTATTTTGTGACCCACTGAAGGGTCGGGACCCATAGTTTGAAAACCCCTGCTCTAGAGAATTAAGAGAAGTATTTCTACATTACCTGATTCATTTTGAGATTTTTAAAATTACATTTCTGTCGCAAGTTCCTAGTTTGTGAGATATTGAAAGTTTTCTATGCGACCATCTCTTCGAGAATTAGGGAAAGTTTATTTTGGTTTGTACAAAGTTGTTATTTGTCAATATAGGTTAAGATTTGGTTGATTTAAGTTTAATAATGTGATGTTAATTTATAAGATATCAAATGTTTTTGATGACCAACAATCAATGTTAGGTTGAGATGCAGACGCCATTTTTCTTTCTTCGTAGCCACACACCAGTTTTTGTGACCGTCAGTACATTGCGCATTCGTCAATAGGTCATTGTTAGTGATTCTCGCACCATTTTTTATAGTGTAAATCATTGCATTTCGCCTTCCCCGCCAAAGAACCCCCAATTCCCACAAGTCACCACACTTGTTGGTGGTGATGAGGATGTCTTATCATATATACATTAGCGAGGGAAATGAAGGTCAAAATCTTTCGAACTGGATCAAAATCTATACAAAGAGTGTGTTATTTATATCCAGGTACATTCTGATGAAAATGTTAGGTTTGGTTAGGTTTAGTTAGGTTGGGATAGGTTTAGTTAGGTTTGGTTAGTTTGTTAGGTTTGTTTAGGCTTATTTAACTGCAGCTCTGGGAAGTTTATGGTAACAAAGCTAATTTTTCTTATTGATTTAGATGTATTTTAATTAATCTGACTTATTTTGTGGCAATCTTTACCTTTCATTTATTGCGGGAGAAAAACAATGTTCCATGGCATGACAAACAAACATCAGATTCATTCAAAACACATCAAAATCTATTATAGAAAAAACTGTTTTGTTCAAAATAGGGTATTTCTGCATAACTACTGCTCGGACGATATCAATGTAAATATGAGGGATAAAGATTCATAAGATGACCCATTCAATATCTCCTTACCTTTATAATGCACTGCAAATTCAACCTCATCATCTCACCTCATCACCTCAAACAGTTATGCCGCTGAATTACAGAAAAAATATAAGAATATTTGTTCTTCTCTTTGAAAGGTAGAGTTTAGTTTGGTTTGAACAAGATTCTGTTATTTGTCAATATAAGTTAAGGTATGGTTAATTTAGGTTGTGTTATGTTATATTAATTTAGAAGCTATCAAATGTTTTCTATGGCTAAAAGAAGAGGATTGTGTGAGGTGCAGATGCCAGTTTCTTTCGTAGCCACACATCATTCTGGTGAAGATGTAAAAATATACTGGAAAAATTGCTTTGTTAGCATAACCTTCCCAGAGCTGCAGTTAAATAAGCCTAACCAAAATTAACCCAACCAAACATAACTAACGTAACAAAGCCTAACCAAGCTTAACTAAACCTAATGTAACCAAATAAAAAATATATCGCATTTTTTTTCTGTAATTCAGTGGCATAATTGTTTGAAGTGATCTGAACAAATATCTGAGGTTGAATTTGCAGTGCAACTGAGTGCATTATAAAGGTAAGGAGATATATGGGTTGCCTTATGAATCTTTATCATAGGAAGTGATACATACTATACATAATGTACTCAACACATCTGTGAAGGTTTCAGGCGGTGCTCACCATTATTTACCTCACAAAGAGTCTCGGAAGTTAGGTTATGGTAAGGCCAAGATAGATGGTTTGGTGAGGTTTGGTTTTATAAGCTTTTTATATTTGAAATGCTTCAGAGATACGACAGTCGTACCACATTGCCATCCGCTATTCCTACAGTGTGCCTTATTATTTAGCTGGTAAAGTTTCAAGTTATGTTAGGTTGATTATGTTAGGTTAGATTTCGTTAGGTAAGATTTGGTTCGGTTATATAAGGTTTTTATCCAACGTTAGGCACGTGGTGTATCTATAACCGAGCTCTATAGAGATACGGCTTAGGTTAGGTTATGGTTAGATTAGGTTAAGTTAAGTTAGGTTTGGTTATTAAGGTTTAAATATTTTAATACCCAAAAGTTAGGCATGTGCCCTATCTATAACCGAGTGCTATGAGGATCTGTATCTGTATCGTATCTGTAAGCTGTGCCTTTTATATTTTATTACCCAAAAGTTTGGCATTTTACCCTAGGCTTGTTTTTCCCGGATTGCCATATATGTTGAGTACAGTATGTATGGTATGTACGACTTCATATTTATAATCTTTACCCATAATTATAACACTCAGAACAGCCACACTCTTCTATACCTCTCGCAACACTTCATATTTGTTCGTCATTGTTGGTACACTCCCTAGTCGGCCAACCCACTGATTCACCACACTAATCTTGTCATAGCCGCCGATACAAACTTGAGGGAAACTTCAAGTCAGCTGTGGAATCAGAACCACCATTACATCTGACCCACTTGTGTCTTGAAGGAATATAAAGGGTTACAGATGTGTTAAGGCAGGTTAGTGGGATTAGAGGTGTTCTTGGCCTACCTGTAGCTCTAGGTCATTTGTAGGAAAGTTGGACCACTATTTCAGTGCATAATTGAAGGTATTTGTCGAAGGAGGACAGACAGATGTTGTTGTTGGTGGTGTTTCAGGGCTGTGACGGTCTATTAGCCCCTATTCCCTCTAGTGGTGTCCTGCGAGGTGATCACAGGTGTATCAGCGTGGGTGGTAGTGGTGTCGTTCGTGAACTAGTGATGGGCGCTTTGTGAACGAGTCGGTTCATAGAGCCGGCTCTTCCAGATGAACGAGAAGAGCCGGATCTTTCTCGAGAGCCGTTTGAGATTTTTTTGAGAGCCGTTAATTTTTTTTTTTCTAGTTTTTCCATATTTTTGCAATTTTCTAACAAAATGCAAAAATCACCGATTGTTAATAATTATAGTAATGATAATAATAATAATACTTACGAGAATGAAGCCTATTCATAGAAATTATATAGTAAAATAGTTAAGTTACCCCTTCAAGTTAACAAAGAAAACTGTATTTCCAAGTGCGTTGCCCTCTGGCAAAGAGGGGTAACTCAACACATAAAACACATATATATGAATAATTCAGAAAATATATGGTGTATATGGTAGGCCAATGATGTGGAATGTACACTATAATATTCCCTATAACATATCGGTAAATGAAGACAATCTGATAATATTAAGAGGTCAAATTAAATTATAGAACTCGTCTCAAAATAGTGTACATATTGTACAAATCAAGTATATTTTTTTCCATAGTTTATTTTTTAACACAAAACTCATTTTCTCATTATAGCTCGAGAACCATAAAATATACGTACAATGACTACGAATAGACAAAGAGTGAATAGGAATTCAACTTTCTGTTGCAACATTTAAAAATGAAAGTACTCTTTATATAATGAAGGAAATTATTTTTTTCATAACCTGTGAGTAAAATAAAAAAAAAATAACTACACTAGCTGATACGCCTTTTAAAATTATTTAAATGATTATAGGTGCATTTTTTCTGTCAAACTAATCGTTAAGGTTTTTTCCTTATAACTCGAAAACTATGAAATTGACGTAAAATGATTAGGAGTAATTAGGGAAGTTAAATGAAACAAGCTTTCTTTCCATTCTATTGAAAATGAAACTCAATGATAAATGACCATCGAATTTTTTTTTTCTTAACTATTAGCGTTATTCAAAATCAGACTACACCCGCTGAAAGGCCTTTTGAAGGTAAGAAAATAACTATTTAACATAATTTTTGTCAAACTAGTATTTAACATTTCGTTTTGTAAAAACGAAAACTATGGAGTTTAAGTCAAAAAATCTGCGAATAATTAAAATAAGAAAATAAATATATCTATTTTTTGGACCATCAGAACATGTAAACAGTTTATAAATAATGAAAACATAAAAAAAAAAAAAAGTTTTTGGCGTAAATTTAGATTAAATTACATGATTTGATAGAACTTTTAAAATTACATCAATTAGCATAAGTGCATTTTTTTTGTACGACTAATATTTACGCGATAAAAGACAAGTTAACTACGTTGATAATTTGAGGGGTGATTGGGTACCCCACCACCCCTCAAACTTACATTACGTAACAGTCAACCGCCAATTGTTCGCGCGCTCTCTCTGTCTCTCTGTCTCTCTCTCTCTCTCTCTCTCTCTCTCTCTCTCTCTCTCTCTCTCTCTCTCTCTCTCTCATATATAAATGTTGAATAAGAAAAAAAATAGATAGTATGTGTGTGTGTGTGTGTGTGTGTGTGTGTGTGTGTGTGTGTGTGTGTGTGTGTGTGTGTGTGTGTGTGTGACCATGAATGAAAAAATGTCTAAGTCTCTCTCTCTCTCTCTCTGATAGATATATATTAAATGAGAAAGAAAATAGATCATATGTTTTGTTTTTTTTGTGTGTGTGTCTGTGTGTGTGTGTGTGTGTGTGTGTGTGTGTGTGTGTGTGTGTGTATGTGTGTGTGTGTGTGTGTGTGTGTCTGTCTGTCTGTTTTTGTCTGTCTGTCAGACAGACAAACAAACAGACACATACACACACACACACACACACACACACAAAAAAAAAAAAAAAAAAAAAAAAAAAAAACCATGATCTATTTTCTTTCTCATTTAATATCTATCTATCAGATATATATATATATATATATATATATATATATATATATATATATATATATATATATATATATATATATATATATATATATATATATATATATAACCGTTATTACGTAGCCCCACACCCCCACCCAACCATAAACATTAATTCTTGTCTTTTGTCGTGTAAATATTAGTCGTACAGAAAAAATGCACTAATACTAAATGATGTGATTTTAAAAGTTCTATCTATTCATGTAATTTAATCTAAATATACGCCAAAAAGTTTGTAAGAAAAATGTATTTTTCAGTATTTATAAACCGGTTACGTGTTTTGATGGTTGAAAACATAAAAAACATAATTTAGTTGAGAAACAAAGTCTAAAAACATTAGTTATCTATATGTCTGTACACAGTTTCACAAACTCAGTCACACACACATACACAGACATACAGACCGACAGATAGACACACACACACACACACACACACACACACACACACACACACACACACACAATATCTATTTTCATTCCTATCTAATATCTATCTATCTATCTATCTATCTTTAAGATATCTATATATCTATCTTTAAGATAGATATATAGATATTAGATAGGAAAGGAAATAGATATTATGTTTATGTGTGTGTGTATGTCTGTCTGTCGGTCTGTCTGTGTGTGTATGTGTGTGTGACCGTGTTTGTGAAAGTGTGTACAGTGTACAGACATGTAGATAACTAATTTTTATAGACTTTGTTCCTCAACTAAATTGTTTTTTATGTTTTCAACCCTCAAAACACGTAACCGGTATATAAATAATGAAAAAAAAAAAAAAATGAAAACTTGAGAAGCATTGTATTTGATTTAACTTTAACTATATCTTATGTTTTAATTTTAACTTTATCTTTAATAATGTTTATGGGTATTATTATTAAGTCAGAGAAATTCCTCTCAGTTTGAATACACTGCATGTCTGAAACTGTGAAACAAGTTGTTTAGGTGGATTGTGTATAAATTCATTAATGTTTTCTATGATTGGTATTAATTAAGGTAATTTTTTAAGGCTTTTTAACCTTTTAATTAAATAACAGGTACATTTGATTTAGTCTATAATTTGATATAAATTTGGTTTAAATTAAAATAAATGAACAAACGTTTTTTTAAAGATTTTTCACCTTTCCTTAATTCAGTAGGTTTTGAAAGCTAACTAGCTAAGTTATCCTAAGAAATTCTTTCTAAATTATAAAGACTATAAATAGAATATGGGGAACAAAAATAAAATATTTGAGAGCCATTTGGGAGCCGGAAGAGCCGGCTCTTTGGAGTGAACGAGAACGAAAGACTCGGTTCTCGGAAAAGAGCCGGAACACCCATCACTATCGTGAACGAATCGGTTCACAGAGCTCTTCCAGGTGAACGATAAGAGCCGGATCTTTGCCTTGAGAGCCGTTAGAGAGCCGTTTATGTTTAAGTTTCTAGTTTTTCCATATTTTTGCAATTTTCTAACAAAATGCAATGATTACCGATTGTTAATAATTATAGTAATGATAATAATAATAATACTTACGAGTATGAGGCCTAGTTATTGAAATGATACAGTAAAATAGTTGAGTTTCTCCTTCAAGTTAACAAAGAAAACTGTATTTCCAAGTGCCTTGCCCTCTAGCAAAGAGGGGTAACTCAACACATAAAACACATATATATGAATAATTCAGAAAATATATGGTGCATATGCCAATGATGTGGAATGTACACTACAATATTCCCTACAACATATCGGTAAATGAAGACAATCGGATAATATTAAGAGGTCAAGTTAAATTATTGAGCTCATGTCTCAAAACGTGTCTTTCATACAGTGTAAGTGTAAGTAATATTAACCAAGTATATTTTTTTTCCATAGTTTATTTTTTAACACAAAACTCATTTTCTCATTATAGCTCGAGAACTATAAGGTATACGTACAATGACTACGAATAGACAAAGAGTGAATATGAACCAAACTTTCTGTTGCGACATTTAAAAATGAAATTACTCTTTATATAATGATGGAAATATTTTTTTCATTACCTGTGAGTAAAATAAAAAAAATCTAACTACACTAGATGATACGCCTTTTAAAATGATTTAAATGATTATAGGTGCATTTTTTCTGTCAAACTAATCGTTAACGTTTTTTCCTTATAACCCGAAAACTATGAAATTAACGTAAAATGACTAAGAGTAATTAGGAAAATTACATGAAACAAGCTTTCTTTTCATTCTATTGAAAATGAAACTCGATGATAAATGATCATCGAAATTTTTTTTCCCTAAACTATTAGCGTTATTCAAAATCAGACTACATCAGCTGAAAGGCCTTTTGAAGGTAAGAAAATAACTATTGAACATCATTTTTGTCAAACTAGTATTTAACGTTTTGTTTTGTAGAAACGAAAACTATGGAGTTTACGTCAAAAATTCTGCGAATAATTAAAGTAAGGAAATAAAGTATATATTTTTTGGACCATCAAAACACGTAAACAGTTTATAAATAATGAAAAAAAAAAAAAAAAGTTTTTGGCGTAAATTTAGATTAAATTAAATGATTTGATAGAACTTTTAAAATTACATCACTAATGCTAATTGATGTAATTTTAAAAGTTCTATCAAATCATGTAATTTAATCAAAATTTACGCCAAAATTTTTTTTTGTGCGTAAATTTAGATTAAATTACATGATTTGATAGAACTTTTAAAATTACATCAATTAGCATTAGTGCATTTTTTTATGTACGACTAAATTTACGCGACAAAAGACAAGTTAACTACGTTGATAACAGCGTAACAATTTTTTTTTTTATAAAAGTTTTGTTTATTGTAATTTTGTTTGCTGTTTATTGATCAAACTTTTCTGCTGATTCCAAAAATTTAATAATTTTTTTCTGTATCATCGACCGTTATAGAAATACATCGTCTTTCAATATTATCATATATTCGGAATTTTAATATGTTTCGCTACTAAATGTATATCTATTTTTTTCTTTCAGGTCAATTACTGAGTTCTGTAGTTTTTATGATGGCTATTAGAGGATGTAAAAATCCTCCAGATACATTTTGCTATGTGTGTGGTTTTTATATTGGAAAAAAAGCAGGTATTACATAAGATCGTGAAAGGTGCCAAATTGTGGATAGCGTACAGACTCTATTTCGGAATGCCCATGGGTGACCAGGACAAACCATGGGCCCTTCATGAAGAATTTGAAATTTACTATGACATTAATAATGATTTGTGTTATTGTAAGGATGTTACTGGTTTGTTTACTGCTCTTGGACTCGAGCATGACCCTACAGAATGGCGACTGTTCATAGATAGCTCAACACGAAGTCTCAAAGCAGTATTGCTCCACAATGGAAATAAATATACATCTCTGCCTCTTGCACACTCCGTACAGAAGAAAGAAAACTATGATAATGTCAAACAACTTCTTGACAAAATAAGTTATGCTGAATTCAAGTGGGATGTTTGTGGTGATTTCAAGATGCTCGTCTTCTTGCTTGGCTTGCAAAGGGGATACACAAAGTATTCATGTTTCCTTTGCTTATGGGACAGCAGAGCTGATGATGATCATTACAAGAAAGTTCATTGGCCTCCCACGAGTGGAACTGCAGCCAGGATGTTAAATGTTCTCAGACAGCCTCTAGTAGATCCCAACAAAGTCTTATTACCCCCACTTCATATTAAACTAGGATTGGTAAAACAGGTTGTGAAGGCCTTAGATTTTGGAGGAGAAGCTTTTCAAGAAATTTGTCTCATGTTTCCAAACCTATCTGAGGCTAAGATCAAGGGTGGTATATTTGTTGGACCCCAACTAAATGCAATGTTGAAGTCGGAGAAACTGGAAAGAGCGATGACAAAAGTTGAAAAAGAAGCTTGGTGTGCATTTCATGATGTAGTTCGTGGATTCCTAGGAAATCACAAGGATTCTAATTACAAACAACTGGTAGCAAAGCTTATTGAGAACTTCAAGAAACTTCAAGAAATCCTTGAAGGTTCATTTTTTGCATTCTCACCTAGATTTCTTCCCCGAAAAATTGGGTGATGTCAGTGAGGACCATGGTGAGAGATTTCATCAGGACATCGCAACAATGGAAAGAAGATACCAAGGACGATGGGATACTGCTATGATGGGAGATTATATATGGTCTCTAGTCAGCAAAGATGAAAGTATGCACTCTAGAAAATCTCGATCGTCAAAACACTTCTAATCTTTAGAGAAGAGTTATCAAAAAATTTTAAGTGCAGAGTTGTATTGTTTCTTTTGCTCTAACTAATATTGTGTGATGCCTCCAATTTAATCTCAAATAGGCCTACTGAATGTACCTTTTTGTTTTGTTTAGTCTGCCCTTAGATCCTGTATTCCCAAGGGGATACTGCATTATATAAATGTTTTTACTCACATATCATTCATCATTTTATACTATATGTTTATATTAATGTTTATATTAGAATTGTTTCTCCAAACTTTCAAATCCTATGCAGTCAACCCCTCCCACCAGACAGTTTTCTATGGAAAGAAATTAGTATCATAATCTAATCACTATTAATAGTCATTAACTTGTCAAAATGCTCTCCATAGTCTAATATAATTAACCTACTTAGTTATCTTCTCACAAAACTTTGTTAAGGATGACGTAATATTGCCTCATGTGAGGCGATCATGCCCCGGGGCCCGTGACGTGCAAAAAGTCACGTACACCAGAATTTCCCCCTATATAGTAATCCAGAGATCAGGTTCAATAGATAGCTAAATGTCACTTATTTAGCGTCAAAATTAATTTCCTATAAACTGATAACTATTTCACGTCTCAATAATCAATTAATAATAAGATCAAAGGAGGAATATCCTCGAAAACCCCCCCTTCCCCCTTCTCCTCTCCCGCCTTTTTCCCAGAGAGCGTCACTCGGAGCTCAACATTGATCACGTCCACAGGGAAAGAATGCCTCCACGACAGTTACACCAATTTCTTATTTACTTTCTTTTATTTTGTAGATAAATGAACGGCTAGAAAGCCACTGCCAAATTTCCAAGTTAAGCTTTAGGAAACTATGTGTCACGTAAGACGGTCTGATAGACCCAGCCCATGTATTCAGGAATAGGAATCGCGTATTCCTACTTAGTGAGGAAGAATTATACTATGTATGCATAAACAGAAACATTGAGATCACCTTATTTTCGGAAATCCCCTGAGAAAAGGTTCTTTAACTGTTCTCAGGCCCAGTTACAAAATTATAACATTTTTAAGGTGATATTTTTCAGGGAAGGGAGTCAAGGGTATAATTTGTAATGTGTGAAGAGTTTGGTATCTCGAGGTGAGATAAGTATTGCCAACTCTGTATTTATTTTCTTTTTGAGGAAGATGATGTTTTTCTGCCATGAGCCATTAAGTTGTCTGATACTATAACTAAGCCGTGTTTCTAAGACTCAATGATCAGCCTGTGATATTCAAAGTATACAGTAAATAAATAACTCAAGTAAAATCTGAGAAAGTGATTCCGTGTTATAATAACCTCCGTTGTTGTGGTAAGCTTAATGTGGGAAGTGCTCAACACTCTTGAAAAAGGATATGAAACAAATCCACGAATCCATGTGCCTTATTGAAACTCAGTCCACTCTACCAAATAACTAAATTGTTAAATCAGTTCCCCTTTTCTTTTCATTGGTCGCCTATATTTCCCTGGTAGTAATTATTTTCTCTTTCGAATATTTTAACTTCCCTTTAGGAAGAAACTAAATTCCCTGAGAATCTCCTAATTCTCATTAAACCTTTGGGGGTGGTGGCAGCTTTCTTTTCTTAATATTCAGGGAAATATCCAACATCAGGGACCATTAATAAATTTAATTAATCAAAGTAAATATCTTTTTAATTGCCATGAGAGTTCCCCATTAGAAGTTAATTTAATGATAAGGCATCACACTGGTGGTCCTTCAGCAGTGAAGTGAAAGTAAAACAAATTAACTAGGTAAAGAAATTAATCAACCAATAACATCATTTAAATAAATAACGTACCAACCAAACTAGCCGCCCCCCCCCCCCCAGGCACCACAATTGTACTTCCTAAATACCTTTCAATATATGAAAAAAAGTACTAAATGTTGTGTAATTATCCTTACAATATTAGAATAGATTGAACCAACATATTGCTGTAGAGAAAGGTTGCGTATATAACGAGAAAATATTAAATTAAGAATAAATGAAAAACTATCGATGTTACGTCAAAACGAATGTGATTTTTGAATTCAGTGGCAAAAAATACATATGTGAACATTGAAAAAAACAAATAAACAAAACATGTGTTTACATATAGTGTAATTTGAGGGATGGTGGGTTACGTAACGGTCAACCACCAACAGTTCCCGCTCTCTGTCTCTCTCTCTCTCTCTCTCTCTCTCTCTCTCTCTCTCTCTCTCTCTCTCTCTCTCTCTCTCTCTCTCTCTCTCTCTCTCTCTCTCATATATATATATATATATATATATATATATATATATATATATATATATATATATATATATATATATATAAATGTTAAATAAGAAAGAAAATAGATAGTATGTTTGTGTGTGTCTGTGTGTGTGTGTGTGTGTGTGTGTGTGTGTGTATATATGTGTGTGTGTGTGACCATGAACGAAATATTGTCTGAGTCTCTCTCTCTCTCTCTCTCTCTCTCTCTCTCTCTCTCTCTCTCTCTCTGATGGATAAATATTAAATGAGAAAGAAAATAGATAATATGTTTGTGTTTGTGTGTATTCACTGTCACAGTCTGCTGCTGATCTCTCTCGAGACAGTCGGCTGTCCCCCCTATGGAAAGAGCTCAGAGCTCATAGTGACCAATCTTTGGGTTGGACCGAGACCACTCACACACAACACACCGGGACAACGAGGTCACAACCCCTCGACTTCCATCCCGTAACTACTCACTGCTAGGTGAACAGAGGCTACACGTGAAAGGAGACTTGTGTGTGTGTGTGTGTGTGTGTGTGTGTGTGTGTGTGTGTGTGTGTGTGTGTGTGTGTGTGTGTGTCTGTCTGTCTGACTGTTTGTCTGTCTGTCTGTCCGCCAAATAATAGGCGAGGCAAGTCCATATGTGCCTCAGTAAGCCTACTGTCGCCAACGGTTAATAACCAAAAAAAATTGGTTTAAATTAAAATAAAAAAAATTTGAAAGATTTTTCATCTTTCCTTAAATTAGTAGGTATTGAAAGCTAACTAGCCAAGCTATCCTAAGTAATTTTTTCTAAATTATAAAGGCTATAAACAGAATATGTGGAACTACTTCAAAAAAAATATTTGAGAGCCGAAAGAGCTGTTTGGGAGCCGGAAGAGCCGGCTCTATTGAGTGAACGAGAACGAAAGACTCGATTCTCTGAAAAGAGCCGGAATGCCCATCACTAGTAGGTGGCTGGTTTGGCGGGAAACTATACCTGATTTCTTATCCGAGACACTGGCAATAGAGATAGACACTTCCGACGGAACACTACTAATTGCCACTA
Source organism: Cancer borealis (assembly GCA_036785275.1). Taxonomy (NCBI): domain Eukaryota; kingdom Metazoa; phylum Arthropoda; class Malacostraca; order Decapoda; family Cancridae; genus Cancer; species Cancer borealis. The sequence continues at coordinate 98,076 of JAXIVD010000125.1, read as the reverse complement.
GCTACCTACCCCCCAGGCGACCTTACCTTCCCTACCCCGACTATCTTCGCCTTCTACGCAGACAGACACCTGTTTTCATAGCAGGAGACCTCAACGCACGACACCCAACTTTAGGTTACGGCACAACTAACCAAGTGGGACGTGACCTCATAGATTACTTTCGACGCCAAACTGCACGCCACATAGGATCTCACTTTCCAACTTTTTACGGCCCAAGTTCCTCTACTTCCCCAGACATTGCTTTAACTAACAGTGTCAATCACTTTCACTACACCTTTACTCCAGGACCTCTGACCTCAAGTGACCACATTCCTCTCATCCTTGACATCTCTTCATCACTGATTCTCACCCCCGTTCCTAAAACCTTCTTCTTTCACAGAACTGACTGGGACGCCTTTAAGACAGACGCCGACTTACAGATGACAGGCACTCCAGACATAACCCACGGGATCCTTGAAGACATAGACGAGGCACTTGAAACTTGGATGACGACAGTTAAGACCACAGCAGACAGACACATTCCCAAAACATCTTACAGGCTTCAACCCGCCCCTAGACCCTCAAGGACGACTCAACTACTTAAGATACAGTTTGACGCACTACGCGACATAGCTTCTAGGGTAGGATGGACTTACAATGACTATAGACGATACTTACAACTACGAACAAAATTTCAGGACGCCAGACTGACTGAGGCCACCAGACACTGGGGCAGGACGTTGGCTGGCTTAGCTGCCAACTACACTGACCCCAGAAAGTTTTGGAGGAAAGTTAAATTCCTCTCAGGTAAAACCACAGGATCAGACACGTACTTAGTTGACAATAACGGAGAAGCACTACACAACCAATGATAAGGAGAGACTTTTCACATCTATTTGGAAAAGTCTTTAGTGAGGTCGATGATGACGACTTTGATGACAACGTACGTGTGCTGAATTACATGGACACTTTCTCTCACAGGACCCACCCTCACGCCGCTGCTGACCCTACCCGTCTCGCGGGCACATCCCCTCTGGACTGCCGCATTTCTTCCTGGGAGCTGTCCGCCGCCTTGAAAGGTGGAAGGACTTCTTGCCCAGGTAGGAGTAAAATTAACAGAACTATAGTTTCAAATCTTCCAGATCCTGCTCTAGATCGTCTTAGGGAGATATTCAACGCTGCACTTTCTGCTGGATACTTCCCTAACGGCTTCAAGGAAGCAGAGATGAGGATGATACCCAAGCCTGGTAAGGCCCCCACCGGCCCAGACAGCTACCGTCCCATCTCCCTCCTGGAGGTGCCGGGGAAGTTGTTGGAGAAGATTTTGACCCTGAGACTACGCGACTACCTGGAGGTCGGTAACCATCTACACCCGGCTCAGTATGGCTTCAGGAGAGGGAGAGGAACAACACACGCCATTGCTATGGCTACCGAGACCCTTGCTATCCACCAAGCCGAGGGCTCTCGCTGCAACCTTGTCCGCCGGGATGTCAGTAAGGCATTCGACACAGTGTGGCATTTTGGACTAAAGTTCAAAATGCTACATTTGGGCCTCCCAGACCCAATCGAACGTTTGCTTTGCGACTTCCTGGAGGAGAGGACTGCCAGAGTCAGAGTAGGTAGCCACGTTGGTTCGGCTTTTCCCCTCACCTCAGGTGTGCCCCAGGGGAGTGTCCTCTCACCCACTCTCTACTCTATTTACACCAGGGACTGCCCCCGGTCTGGCGCGGACATCAACGTACTGTATGCAGACGATGTGTCCCAGGTGGTCTTCCATCCAGGCCGCTCCAGCTTGATGCTCAACGCCAGAACGGGAAGAGAGATTGTCACTGTCAACAGTTACGAGGAAGACTGGAGGATCAAGACGAACCTGGCCAAGTTCACTGTCATCCCCTTGGCCACATTAGCCCCAGCCCCGCTCCTGGTGGATGGAGACGTAGTCGATTTCCAACCGCGAGGCACTCTACTCGGTCTTGCCATCTCGGTTATACCACTCATGTGATAATGAGGGTAACGAAGGCAAGAATAGCTCTCTCAAATCTCTTTCGCTTCAGGGACCTGGACACCAGACTTAAACTCCACCTCGTCAAGGCCCTAGTTATACCCATCCTCACTTACCCACCAATCCCTACGCACGCCCTCTCCAAGGCAGCCATCAGTCGTCTTCAGAAGGTCCAGAACGCTACTCTCCGGTTCGCTTTTGGCACCAAATGGGACGACTTCACCACCACAGCATCGCTCCACGAGGCGGCTTCACTGCCAGCTCTCAACGTCAGGCTTCACCTGATGGCTGCTCAGGTCTGGGAGCAGATGGAATCAGAAGACTGGGAACAGTTTTTTGAAGAGAGCTGCACGATGGGGCCCCGGACCGGCAACACTCATGGTTCCCCAGGAGCCTTCTCACTCTGGAACGGAACCCACAACCTGCCCCACGATATAGGTAAATGTATTCTTACCACAGTTTATGACATATCAATGCAAATTAATGTCCCCTCCACCGCACATCTCCCGACTCCTCGGTGAAAGATGGAATGCTCTCTCTGCCCCTCTGTCGTATCCCTCAGATTGTATGATGACTGCAAATCCAGCCAGCTCCAAGACCCAGCCAGCACCAGAACGACAAACAGATGTGACTAACTGACGCGCCAGCGACAGACAGACAGCTAGCAGCCAAGGAAGCCAGGTGCGGAAGACTCTGGGCCTGATGGCGAAGGCAGCCCCTAGCCCAACCCAACCCGTCTCGGGAGGCTAGCCGGCACTGCATCCCACCGAAGGAGTGAACCGTCACCGCTGCGACCGCGTGCTGCCAGGCTGGACCACGACACCAGCATGACGACGTGGACCAGGACTGATGTAGGAGGCAGCCCCTATCTCAACCCGGCCAGTCCCGGAGGGATGGAAGGCACTGCACCACACCGACGGCCACCGAGTGCGGAATTAATGCTGGACCGCAACACAGCACGATGACGTGGACCAGGATTGATGTAGGAGGCAGCCCCCATCTCAACCCGGCCAATCCCGGAGGGATGGAAGGCACTGCACCACACCGACGGCCACCGAGTGCGGAATTAATGTAAAGTTGTTATATGAATGTATGTATGTATAAATGCACTTGTATGTTTGTTCAAATGTATATTGTATGAAAGAATCCACTATGTACTCACCCCCTTCACAATAGTATGGGTGGTTTTCCTCCGGGCTTGCCCGGTTTCCACTCACACTCAAGTACTGGATGTGACATTAATTGTATTGCAAGTTGAGTTTTCAAATGTGAAGTTGTTGTATGAAAGTATGTATATATAAAGGCTCATGTATGTTTTCCTCAAATGTATGTATATGTATATTATATGTAAGAATTAACTATGTACCCCCCAACTCACAACAGTACGGGTGGTTTTCCCCCGGGCTGCCCGGTTTCCACCTACACTCATGTATTGACTGTGACTCTAATTTCACCACTATTACAACAGCAAGCCGGTCCGCCCGGCACCTTTCACTCTCCTACTATACTTCTGTATTTCCTCTCTTTTTCTTCCTTGTGCACCTTGGTGCACGCTCACCCCCTCCCCTCTTATGTACTTCCCCCGCTTTTCTGTAAATAAACTGTAAACTGTAAACTATACCGGATGCCCGCAGCATATATCACCGCTGTCCGATTTAGGTCAAAATAATCCGGTGGCTATATAGAGTCCGATATATCCGATATCTGACTTATACATATCCGATTTATAGAGAGTTTACTGTACATATATATATATATATATATATATATATATATATATATATATATATATAATTTTTTTTTTTTTTTTTTTTTTTTAAATTTAATATTAAAAGGGTACTGGCTAAGAGAAAGCAAAAATACGTAGAAAAAAAATCACACCTGGCGCCAGACCTTATAAGGAAGACAATAGGAGAAATAGAAGCAGGGGATGCAGGTCCAGTTAACATTATATATGTCTTGATACTCGTCTTTTGAAAGATTTTAAGTCATAAACAGGTGGAAAAACAAACAAAGGAAGAGAGTTCCAGAGTTTTCCAGTGTAAGGCTGGGTTCACACGAGACACTTTACAGTGGTCAGTGGTCGCCATTAAAAAATGGTTAAAATAGAACAAACACACCTCTATGGGTGCATTCATACGGGGCACTTTTTGGTGGTGACCATTAAATAATGGTGAGTAGTGAGAGATTTTATAAGGAAACCTATTAGATGTTCTTGCGTTTCATAGCCTAAACAATAATCACAACAATAAGTAAATGCGACTCTTTTCTTAATAAAACCACGCAGGCGTTGTTATTTATATTATCCTGATAAGCATCTACATTTTCTTGTACTGCCATTTTTTAATGGCGACCATTTTAAATGGCGGTCACTAACCACTGAAAAGTGTCTCGTGTGAACCCTGCATAAGGGATGAAGGAGTGAAGATAATGGTTAATCTTTGCATTATATAGATAGACAGAATAAGGATGAGAAGAAGTAGAAAGTCTTGTGCAACGAGCCTGCGGGAAGAGTGGAGGCATGCAGTTAGCAAGTTCAGAATAGCAGTCGGCATGAAAATAGTGGTAGAAAAGACAGTTAGAGGAGGATGATGAGACGAAAAGCTTAGACTCTACGCAGTTTAATAATATATGTATACATGTAATATATGTATACATATATATTATAAAAAACAGTCTTCATAAAATTGGAATAGGGTAGCATATATGGACCAATAAAGAAAAATATTAACCATAGAAATAGTAAACATATATTTTTGCTAATATCTGTCAGGAAGATTCTTACATAGTAAATACTCCAATATAAATTATAAAAGCTTACTGGACACAAGCTGATTAATTACATTACATTAGTTATACAAAGTAAAATTGTTTTCTAAAGGATATGTGTGCCCCAAGAAGGGAACGGAGGACATATATAAGGTTGTTAGGTTATGTTATGGTTAGGTAAAGTTAAGTTAGGTTCGGTTCAGCTCGGTTCGAGTCTGACCTATTCAGCATTACCGTTTATATTATACCTATTTTGAGGATTTTCTCTCCCAATATTCATTACTTTACACTTGTCAATATTAAAATCAGTCCTTTTCTTTTAATTTTCTCATTAATAATACTGTACCAGTATGATGAATGGAAGAATATTTTGTTAATACATAATAAGTTATTATGATTGATTTGCCAGTGCAATCCTTTCAATGTTTTTATCTATAATTCCTTTCCTTATTTATTTTATTTTTGCCAAGGAAAATATATTATTCATGCTTATCATGATTAAAGTTATTAAAGATATAACCATTTCAAGGGGAATGTTGAGGCCTCTGAAGAAATTTTTGTCACATGTTGCTACAGTACCTGCTTTCTTATAGCAAAACATTTTTTTTACAAAGATTTCATATTTCATTTCCATATTTCCTTTTGTGTTTGTCTGTAAATAAGTCCTTTTCTTTTCATGCTATCATTAATAGTACTGTATAAGTATGATACATGGTGAAATATTTTTCTATTACAGGATTATAACTCATTGTGATTCATTTGCCCCCAACCAAGTAGGTGATAAGATAATGGCAGGTATCCTGGGGAATGCTAAAGTGTGACTGTGTGCCATAATTCCCCACCATTAAAGAAGTCACCATATGCGAGTGGAACAGGTTAGGTTACCTATGTTAATCAGTTTAATATCAGAGATTGCAGTTTAAACTCCCTTTTTTTCTTTTTTCTGTCTGGCGGCCGTTTTCTGAGTAGAGAATTTGTTAGTTTAGTCTATGTTAGGTTAAGTAAGATTATGCTAGGTTAGGTTTAGGTTATAAGAGGAAATATCCGGATCGATATAGTTACCAATTTATCATTCTCTAATTACCTCTGGGCATCATAACTTCCCTAAGAGCTATCCTATACAACTCGTGTGTCATTCTATTAATTATTCTGCTCACACATCCCTGTATTAAGTCTACTGTGTCTGCCAACACACTCTGGAATGTCCCACTTGCATAAAATCTTAATGTTATCAACACCTGCAAATGACATGGTACAGCACGGGATCTTTTTGTGGCTGGTCCAACTCGTGGTTCTAGTCTAGTACACCAATGAAGGAATTATTGTCTGAAAAATCTATAATATATAAGTAAATGTTCGTCATTGTACGTAAATGGATATATTCTGTCTCTGTATGACCTCTCACGTCTCATGGCTCCTTGTAAAGCCAAGTCATGTTATAAATTCACTTGCAATTCCATCTTAGTTCACAGAATAAACAAAGTCGAGCATCATTAGACATATACACGGGTTGTTTATTGGAGAAACCTTCAATTCAATTCCACTATGCGTCCCTATGATAAGCTTAAGGGTGCTCCCCAAGAATCGTAGCACTACGAGCAAATATGGTGGATGGATCATCGTAACATTTGTTTGAACATACACCTTAGCGGCTTATGAGGGTGCTATGATTCTCGTAGCAGCTATTTTCATGCTAACTGCTCTTTGAACTTGCTAACTGTATGCTTCTACCCCTCCCGCAACCTCGTTAGACAAGGCTTTCGACTTCTTCTCATCCCTATTCTGTCCATCTTTCACCCCTTACACTGGTAAACTTTGGAACTCTCTTCCTTTGCCTCCTATTGTCCTCTTTTCAAGGTTTGGCGACAAGCAGGATTTTTTGACCAATTTGAATTTAAATGAAAAAAAGATGTTACCAGCTGTACTTGTTGAAGCCCTCAAACTAAATTTTTTTTATTCTGCATCAAAAAGTGCAATACACTCGTGGCCCGAAAAAAAAAGGCGTTTTGGTGTGAGCGAGAGGAAAGGTACATTCCAACTTCCTTGACAACTTGACAAGGCACGTGTGCAGCCTTGTGACGTGCTTCTATCTGTTGCGCTCTTCCTACAGGAAGCAAGAAACTCAACGTGGCATTGAATTTTCTGCACCTTAACGGCAAAATTTGTGTGAACTGGAACAGCTACTGCTACGAGGTGTGCGAACACTGGCTTGGGAGCAGACAGTTATCAGAAACCAGTGAAGTATCGTGAAAAGTGAAAACAGACGAATTCGGACTTCGGAGGGAGCAAGACTCAGCAAGTAGTCCAATACAGTCTAGTAGGCCGCGACATCTGGGCTTCTGGGGAAAGTGGATGTTTGGTTTATTTGAGTGAATTTTGAAGAAACTGTTCTTGTTCCACTTGAAGAAGAGAAAATCTCTATTATCCAACGGCATGAACTCCCAAGGACAACTATCTACTTGGATGTGTAGCGTGCTTACTGCTTACAAAGGGCTAACTGAAATTATCCAAAATTCTTAAATGTCGTCCAGGATGGTTTTTTCACACAACTTGTAAGGGAACCAACGCGACAGGGAAATATTTCAGATCTGGTCTTCACGAATAATGAAACTTTGGTCAGCCAGTTTAAGGTAGGAGCTAGATTTGATGTTAGTGACCATAATGAAATTAGATTCAAGATTAATGTAAAGAGAAAGGTAGAACAAAACACTGCTTTCGTACGAGATTTTAGAAAAGCCAATTACCAGGGTCTCAGACACCACCTCCAGAGTATAGATTGGGAGGAAATAGGAGTAGGCAGAGAGGAGGACCAAAACATTGAGACAATTGCATTATAATAGCATAGTTAGGGAAATTCATACAGGGCAGGAACAGTATATACCTAAGAGGAGGATTAGGTCAAATAGAAATGATCCAAAATGGATGAATAGCAACATTAGAAGGGAAATTATATTAAAAAGGGGATTCTATAAGAGAATTAAAAGGGGAGGAGTACAGGTAGTGTCGTGCTCTGAAGGTGGGGCTGATTCAGAGGCACATGATTTATTTAAATGATGTTATTGGTTGATTAATTTCTTTACTTAATTACTTTGTTTTACGTTCACTTCACTACTGAAGGACCACCAGTGTGGTGCCTTGTCATTAAATTAACTTCTAATGGGGAACTCTTATGGCAATTCACAAGATGTTTACTTTGATTAATTATATTTATTAATGGTCCCTGATGTTGTTTATTTCCCTGTATATTAAAAAGAAAAGCTGCCACCACCCCCAAAGGTTTAATGAGAATTAGGGGATTCTCAGGGAATTTAGTTTCTTCCTAAAGGGAAGTTAAAATATTCGAAAGAGAAGATAATTACTACCAGGGAAATCTAGGCGACCAATAAAAAAAAAAGGGGAACTAATTTAACAATTTAGTTAATTGGTAGAGTGGACTGAGTTTCAATGAGGCACATGGGTATGTGGATTTGTTTCATATCCTGTTTCAAGAGTGTTGAGCACTTCCCCACACTTACCTTACCACACCAACAGAGGTTATTATAATACGAAATCACTTCTTTAGATTTATTAGAGTTATTTATTTACTGTATAGTTGGGGTGGAATATACCTTAAACATACACTAAGGCATCAGAAGCTTAACTGTTTACAACAGAGAAAACGACCATAAACGTACACACTGAGTTGGTCTTCCTTTATCTCATTCAGAGATATCAATTCTCTTTATACACTAAAACAAACTTTATACCCTTGACTCCCTTCCCTAATTATGTCACCCTGTAAATGTTGTGAATTTAGTAACTGTACCTGACAATGGTTAAGTAACCTTTTCTCAGGGAATTTTTCCTAAACTAGGGTGAAAACATTACTTTCTGGGTTCAACATTTCCGACATATTCATCTTCCACGAACATTGAATTTCCTTCCTACCCTGAAGAACTAACAAAAAAAAATTACTTTGGCCAAACTAATATGACTACATCTTAAAACAAGCCCACGTGGTTCCCTTATACAACAAAGAAAAATATCTTAGATGGGGCATAATTCACCCCGTGGTTTGACATTACTAACAAATACATAGTGGGAAATGTGTTCACCGTATAGGTGTGATGGTGGAGTCCTGTTAATGGGAAGCAGGGGTGAGGACTTTCTCACGGAATAATTCACTTCCTTTAACTCAGAAGTTAATACCTAGTCACAATAACATAGAAATTACAATGAAAAAAAGGTATATTGTACACCATGAAATATTATTTTTTGGGGGACAACAGGGGCCCATGCGATTTTGAAACCACGTTGTTCTTCTTTAAGAGAAGGAAATTAGTATTATCCACATATAATAGATCTCAACAGAGGTTTACATATATTGTCAGGCTACTGGGGAAGATTATGGACTATATAAGAATCCTTAGAGGCACAAGATCTCACTAATATTGAGAAATTACAAGAGCAATTTTACCCACCTGTTAATGGGAAGCAGGGGTGAGGGCTTTCTGACGCGATTCCCCGGGAAAGGCGGGAATGAGAAGAGGGGGAAGGGGGGTTTTCGGGAATGTTTTTCCTTTGATCTTTTTATTAATTGATTATTGAGACATGAAATGGTTATCAGCTTATAGGAAATTAATTTTGACGCTAAATAAGTGACATTTAGATATCTATTGAACCTGATTTCTGGATTAAGATATAGGGGAACGTTTTGGGCGGACGTGACTTCTATCACGTACATAGACGTGGGTAGGGGCTTACGTGGCATGATGCAATATCACGTATTTCTTAACAAAGTTTTGTGAGAAGATAACTAAGTAGGTTAATTATATTAGACTATGGAGAGCATTTTGACAAGTTAATAACTATTAATAGTGATTAGATTATGATATTAATTTCTTTCCATAGAAAACTGTCTTGTGGGGGGGGATGACTGCATAGGATTTGAAAGTTTGGAGGAACAATTCCAATATAAACATTAATATAAACATATAGTATAAAATTATGAATGATATGTGAGTAAAAACATTTATATAATGCAGTATCACCTTGGGAATACAGGATCTAAGGGCATAATCAAAACGAAAAAAAAAGGCACATTCAGTAAGGCCTATTTGAGATCAAATTGGAGGCATCACAGTAGTAGGGCAGTATAATGACCTAGCTAGGAAAGTTAAACAGGATATTAGGACTGCAAAGAGGAATTATGAGATTAGGATAGCTAGAGATGCCCAGAAGGATTCAAAGGGATTCTATCAGCTGTACAAGGCTAAAACAAAGGAAAGAATAGGACCTCTTATAGGAATGGGTGGCTGATTGATAGAAAATGGTGAGGAAATTAGTAAGGAATTAAATTAATACTTCTTGTCCGTATTTTCTAAGGGAGAATCGGGTAGGGAACTGGAGCCAGTACATATTTTTAAGGGACAAGAGATTGATAAATTAAGCGAAATAGTCATAAGTAGGGAAGTAGTTAGCAAGGAAATAGATAGACTTAAAAAGACTAAATCTCCAGGGCCGGACAATATTTTTCCTAGGATTCTTAAGGAATGTAGAGAAGAACTCGTTGAACCCATTGCGATGATTTTTAGAAAATCCTTGGACACAGGAGTAGTTCCTAGGCTATGGAGGCAGGCAAATGTAGTTCCTATATTCAAAAAAGGAGATAAGGCAGCAAGTAGTAACTACCGCCCAATCAGTTTAACATCAGTGGTAGGCAAGATGTTAGAAGCTATCATAGCAAGGGCAATTAGAAAACATTTTGATGAACACAAGCTAATTAGACATAGTCAACATGGTTTTAGCAAGGGGAAGTCATGCCTCACAAATTTATTATCCTTCTATAGGAAGGTATTTGAAACCATAGATAAGGGGGAGGAGTATGATATAGTTTATTTGGACTTCAGTAAAGCCTTTGACAGAGTACCCCATAGGAGACTGTTAAGTAAAGTCAAGGCTAATGGCGTAGGTGGGAAGGTACTAGAATGGATCAAGGGATGGCTTACTAGTAGGGAACAGAGGATACAGATTAATGGGAAGAAATCAGAATGGGGTAATGTCACTAGTGGGGTACCACAGGGATCAGTACTAGGACCGTTGTTATTCATAATTTATATAAATGACTTAGAGACAGAAATAAACAGTGATATCAGTAAATTTGCCGATGGCACAAAGATAGGAAGATCAGTAAAGAATTTAGATGATGCTAGGATGCTGCAGGATGACTTAAATAGGCTGTACGAGTGGTTAGAGAAATGGCAGATGCAGTTTAATGTTAACAAGTGTAGTATTATGAGCATAGGTAAAGGTAATAGGCCTGTAGACTACACATTAAATGACAATACCTTAGGGTCATATAGTGTGAGGGACTTAGGAGTTCAAATAAGCAGTGACTTGCGCCCCAGGGAACAGTGTATTATAGCTAGAAATAGGGCCAACAAGATACTGGGATTTATTAGTAGGTGTGTGACAAATAGGAGTTCTGAGGTCATTCTAAGGTTGTATTTAGCGCTAGTTAGCTAGTTAGCGCTGGTTAGAGAAATGGCAGATGCAATTTAATGTTAACAAGTGTAGCATTATGAACGTAGGTAAAGGTAATAGGCCTGTAGACTACACATTAAATGACAATACCTTAGGAAGGTCATATAGTGAGGGACTTAGGAGTTCAAATAAGCAGTGACATGCGCCCCAGGAATAGTGTATTATAGCTAGAAATAGGGCCAACATGATACTGGGATTTATTAGTAGATGTGTGACAAATAGGAGTTCTGAGGTCATTTTGAAGTTGTATTGTGCCCTAATTAGACCCCACCTAGATTATGCAGCTCAATTTTGGTCCCCTTATTATATGAAGGATATAGCTTCCTTGGAGGCAGTCCAGAGAAGAATGACCAAGATGACCCTACAAAGATAGGTTAAAACGTCTTAATCTCCACTCTCTAGAGAGAAGGAGGGCAAGAGGGTATATGATTGAGGTTTTCAAATGGGTAAAAGGAATTAATAAGGAAACATTGATCAGATTTTAGAATTTAGTAGTCAGGATAGGACACGTGGAAATGGGTACAAGCTAGAAAAAACTTAGATTCAGGACAGACATAAATAGATATTGGTTCACTAACAGAGTCGTGAAAGATTGGAATAGGCTGGGTAGACACGTAGTAAGTGCTGAGTCAATAGGAAGCTTTAAATGACGGTTGGATTAGAGTATGGATAGGGATGACAGGTGGGATGGCTAAATATTGGATTATTCCAAGGGTGGGGGACAAGGAGCTGCCTCATGTAGATCATTAACTGGCCTCTTGCAATCTCCTCATTTCTTATGTACTGTTGGGATCGTGGGTATAGCCTTTGTATGGGCATCCTTGCACACCTTGCCGAGGCAGGTGCCCGGTCACCATTCCAGAAGGCAGGTCAGAACCCTTGGCTAATATCCGATACATATTCACTGCTGGGTGGATAGGGGCATGGGTGTAAGGAGACCACCCATTGCAACGTTTTCCACTCCGCCCGCGGAATAGTTATTTGCATTACAGTCCTGTATATAGACAATCATAGTGAATGGGTTAGGTTATGGTTATGTTATGGTTAGGTAAAGTTAAGGTATAGATTAGGAAGACGATCCAGTCTCTTTTTTGGACAAAGCAATTTTTTCTGATAAAATTTTGATGTGTTTTGAATTAATCTGATGTTTGTTATGCCATACAATTTTTTTTTCCCAAGGTAAAAAAAATGCCATAAAAAAGTCAGATTAATTAAAATTCATCACATTCAGTAAGAGAAAAATTGCTTTAAGTAATGCTAAGCAAACTTTATTAAACTAAACCTAGCCTATTTAATTTGCTTTGCTTATAAGCAAATCTAATTCAACCTAACCCAACCTAAGCAAACCTAATCAAACCAAACCAAACCAAACCAAAACTAGGTAATAATTCGTAAGACGACCCAATAGGTTAGGTTAAGTTAGTTAGGTTTGCTTGGGTTAGGTTTAATTAGGTTTACTAAGGATTAATTATTGCAATTTTTCTCTTATTGATTGTGATGATTTATTTTTTCATTAATCTGACTTTTTTGTGGCAATTTTTAACTTTGGAAAAAAAAGTATGCCATCAAGATCAAGATCAACCAGACCAGGAGAAGCAGGACTAATAAATAACATCACAATTGTACCTGTGTTCACGTGTTCTGAAGGCATTCTGAAGGCAAGGGTGGCTGCAGGAACCACTACCAATACCTACACCACTCCTTAGTTCCTGCAGGAGACCAGCAAACAAGGCAAAGGGCTCAAATATAGATAAATGTCAAGTGTTGTCCACTGGACACTGAGAGGTAAGGTGTAAATATTTGC
>JAXIVD010000125.1:40000-80000 GCA_036785275.1 Cancer borealis | reverse complement strand
GACAGGCAGACACACACAGAGAGAGAGAGAGAGAGAGAGAGAGAGAGAGAGAGAGAGAGAGAGAGAGAGAGAGTGTGTGTGTGTGTGTGTGTGTGTATATATAATAATAATAATAATAATAATAATAATCGGTTTATTCTTGAGGCAGTCAAGGACTGAAATTATACATTCGGGTGTGTGTGGTGTGAGGAATAGCATCAGGTGACAGACAGCAGGGACTATCAGGTCACCTGACACCTGACCTGACTCGTCTCCTCAAGCCATCTACACCCATCAAGCATCCACCTACAAACATTAACTGTCCACCCCAAGTTTTGTGAAACAAATCAGTAACCTGTAAATCCCATGTATACACCACATAACTACATTTTGTTCACCATAAGGCGCTAACACTGGCTTGACGCCGATAAGTTTTTTTTTTAACAATGTATTTTTTTTTGAATAAAAGTATTGAATCTGAATCTGAATCGAGAGAAAAAAAGAGAAAGAGAGAGAAAGAGAAAGAGAGAGAAAGAGAAAGAGAAAGAAAGAGAAAGAGAGAGAAAGAGAGAGAGAGAGAGAGAGAGAGAGAGAGAGAGAGAGAGAGAGAGAGAGAGAGAGAGAGAGAGAGAGAGAGAGAGAGAGAGAGAGAGAGAGATTATTTGAGGATTAAGATGAAGGAGGGGTCACTGGAGGTCAGCCAATGACAGTTCTCAAGAAAAAGGAGGTTGACATATGTCGCTTGATTCGGTATTTTGGTTAGGAAGAGTCTGGTGTACTCTTCCTGCGATCACTGTGAACCTTAGGGAGAGCCTTGTACAGTTTCCAGTATAACCGTAGCATATGAATAGTTAAATAAGATATCCCCAAAGTTTATTTGGTTAAGGGGAAGCTCTACTCTACATTGATATACACAAATGATTCTGACACTCATTACCGTCCCAAATAAATAGTTAATAAGATATTTCCCCATTTCTCATTTTCTCCCAGTAAACATGAGGACATGTGGGAATGTAAGGTTTTTTGGCTGGATGTAAAAGTAAAGTTTTACCCAAATCTAACCTAACCAGGGAAAGCCTATCGGCGCTACAGATTAGATATATATAAAAATAAGGGGTATTTCTTTACAACTACTGCTCCACCTCTTTATTATATATATGAAGTCTTACATACTATACATAGTGTACTCAACACATCTGTGAAGGTTTTAGGGGGTGCTTACCATTATTTACCTCGCAAAAAGTCTTTGAAGTTATGTTATGTTGGTTAAGTTAGGTTAAGTTATGGTTAGGTTAAGGTTGTTAGGTTAGTTTGCGGTTATGTTAAGTTAAATTTGGTGCGGTTCAGTTAGGTTTGGTTACATAAGATTTTTACATTATAATACCCAAACCCCCAAAAATACTAATTTGCGAACCCTAACCTCCGGGTGATAATATGTAAAAATCTTATATAATCGAACCTAACTTAACCTAACCATAACATAACCGTAACCTAATAACTTTAACATAACCATAGCTTGACATAACCTAACCAACCTAACATAACCTATCATAATTTCAAAGAAGTTTTGCGAGCTAAATAATGGTGAGCACCGCCAGAAATCTTCAGAGATATGTTGAGTACACTATGTATAGTATATTTATAATAAAGAGGTGGAGCAGTATTTGTAAAGAAATAATAGGTGTAACATTGTCAAGGTTAACCTTGAGGTTCATCAGACTTGAATCTACTTTTCAAGAATCTAATGGTGTTTTCAATAACACATTTAGTTATATAAAGATTTTTTATTGTACAATAAGCAGGTTGGTGATAATTAGGGTTGCCGCTGTCACCCTAAATGCATCAGGAAATGAAAGTTGTAACTCTCAACACTTCCTCGGAGAAGTGACTAGTGTGACGGCTGGGCAGCGACTGGCCTCTCATTGTTATTGTTTTGATCCAGCGAATCCAAAACAGATTCTGCTGTTCTATTTGCACCCAATTAATCCAAAACAGATTCGGATTTAGAGCTGAATCCGGAGTAGATTATTGAGAACAAATAGAAGAGGCCTTAAGCTAACCTATCCTATCCTAACCTGAACCCCCCCCCAGCTGACACTGGTGTAACCTAACCTAACCTAATTATTGGTTGAATTGCAAATTTACCAAGTATAATTTCATAACTCACAATACCTCAACGAGAGCATGAAGTTCCTGGCTGTGGGTCATCCTCTACTCCTCTACTATTCCTCCAAGGAGCCACACAGTAAGGACACTGAACAGCTGCTGGTAGGACGCCGTGTTCCCTCAGAAACTCGTAGCACAAATCGTTTTTGGAATGAAATTTTGCGATAATTTCCCAATAATCGAATTCGCAACCTTCACAAGTGATCTGAATAGTAGTCATGACAGAACTGAGCACACAAATGTCTCCTGACCTCTCTTCCTACCTGTATCCGCCTACTATTACATATAGCAAGCTCTCATTGGCGCAGCTGGTGCTGTTAACTGGTGGTGGCACGTCATTGGACAGAGGAAATATAGACACAATAAGAATCCTCTCTAGCATGTACCCACAAGCCCATGCTATAAACAATTGATAGTGTTTGTTTATGTTCAAGTGTCATGCAGCTCTCTGACAAACTCGACAGACGCAGCACATTCTCGGACGTATTGCAGCGTTATTATTAATTTCCGACAGGTAGTGTGATCTTTGAAAATGTTGTAAATAGTAGGAGCAACAAGCTGACGGTAGCCATAACCATCTACTGTTTAATGGCATAAAGTATAGTAATACCCATCAAAATATTAACATAGGTGATGAGGTACGTAATGTATAACACGTTTGTGGTGGTTTTATTTTGGGGGACGGTCTTATTTGGCCACAGAGGCTCTATAAAAATTTGGTAGCTGCCTCAAATTCTAAATCCACATAGATGTTAGGTTAAGGTTGTTAGGTTAGGTTACGTTTATGTTATGGTTAGGTTAAGTTAAAGTTAAGTAAGGTTAGGTTAAGCCACATGCCATTCTGGTGAAGATGTAAAACTTTACCCATAATTATACGAACATTTAACTGATTTCAGTTTAGGTTAGGGAAATAATAATAACCTTTTTCTGGATAAATTGGATGCTCTTTAAAATGGAGACACATCGTTATTTAGGCTAGGGAAATAATATTTTTCTGGGATGAATTAGATGTTCTTTAAAGTGAAGTTACATAGTTAGGTTAATGAAATGATAGACTTTTTTTTTTTACTAATAAATTGGATGCCCTTCTTTATTCTTTGCAGAAACTTTTAAAAATGTAACTTCAAAAAACTGTTGTCACTAATCTACATTTTACCATTTTTCAACCCGAGCCAAAAAAATAACTTTTAAATCAATCAAAGAAAACATAAACATCAAAATAATCACAGACTAAAGACAGTCTACGCCTCAGAGATGAAACTAAATAAATTTACCTAACTTACAACTAAATTAACTTAAACAAAATAACTTTCCCTAACTTAACTTAACTTAATCCAACCTAGCCTCGTTAGTTCAATGGTGGGATAACATTGTTAATTATGTAAATGTCAATGTAAATGTTATGTAATAATCTTACATAAATTAGATAACTTTCCCTAACTTAACCTATCCTATATGTGTAAGATCAAT
The DNA here is from genome assembly GCA_036785275.1 of Cancer borealis. Taxonomy (NCBI): domain Eukaryota; kingdom Metazoa; phylum Arthropoda; class Malacostraca; order Decapoda; family Cancridae; genus Cancer; species Cancer borealis. Next base: position 76,385 of record JAXIVD010000125.1, on the reverse strand, counting down.
GTTGGGATAATAATGTTACATAAAATTTAAATAACTTAATCTAACTTTCTCTAACCTAACCTTACGTGACCTATCCTCGTACGTTCAATGTTTGGATAATAATGTAATAATACTTCATAATATATAAATAGTTAATGGTTATTGTTCTTCAGGAGTCAATGATCTTTTTCAGAGATATTGACATCTTTTGATTTTATTTCTAATGGTATTTTTTTTTTTTTTGGAAATAAAAGTGCGTCTTTTATGGTGTTTAAGATATTCTGTGACTTTGACAATTTTAACATAAACGACTATATAACTACCAATCTCACAAGCACCATTCGTAACAATGGCTTCAAGATCATTGATATAAACAACTATGCAACTACCAATCTCACAAGCACTACTCGTAACAATGGCTTCAAGATCATTGGTATAAACGACTATGTAACTACCAATCTCACAAGCACCACTCATAACAATGGCTTCAAGATCATTGATATAAACAACTATGAAACTACTAATCTCACAAGACCCATTCGTAACAGTGGCTTCAAGATAATAGGTATAAACGACTATATAATTGCTGATGTCACAAGCACTACTTGTAACAATGACTTCAAGATCACTGGTATAAACAAATATGTAACTACCAATCTCACAAACACCACACATAACAATGGTTTTAAGATCACTGGTAAAAACGACTATGTGACTACCAATCTCACAAGCACTACTCGTAAGAATGGCTTCAAGATCATTGGTATAAACGACTATAAGCGTTTACATGTGTCGCCAAACTTCGTTTGTTTTCACGAACACGATTTTAAGGAGAAATGTCTTGGTTGGTGTTGCCACAATTTTCCTCATATATTTCAATCTTAATGCTTGTTTTTAGTTTTCTTTTATATTAAAAACGACATATATTATATACATATTTTAAATTATAAGCACTGAAATGATCTCAAATATCTTAATTTCTTCAGATTTATTCGAAATAGATATCATGGTTTCTCCGTATATTTCGCACCGTTTCCATCCTTGACTCCACCTAAGGTAGAAGCCAACATCTCGCTATGTAGTACAAATTCCCTTATATATTACAATCATTATGCTTGTTTGTGGATTTCTGTTATATTAAAAACCACATTAATAATGTAAATGTTATGTATTTCAACAACTGTCATGATCTCAAACATCTTACTTTCATCTTATTTATTCGAAATGTATATCCTGCTGATTCTGTATTGAAACTACAGCACCCTCCACGCTCGTCCTAAGCCCAGTGCCCACAACATGTCCATCTATCGTCGTATTCAGATCACCTTACCAGTAGCAGCAAGATGTGTGTGTGTGTGTGTGTGTGTGTGTGTGTGTGTGTGTGTGTGTGTGTATGAGAGTGTGTGTGTGTGGTGTATGAGAGTGTGTGTGTGTGTGTGTATGAGAGTGTGTGTGTGTATGAGAGTGTGTGTGTGTATGAGAGTGTGTGTGTGTGTGAGCATTGGATGGCTAGACTTGTGCTGCCTGCTAGCGAGCAGGCCTTAGGACTAAGGAGTGAAGTGACGCGGGCCCGGCCTGGCGTCCTCGGGCCTTCGTATCTGGAGTGCGGGCTCGCTCCAATGAAATGTTTGTGTTCGGAACTGGATCTGTCTTCAGTGTCTAAATTTTCTTTGACTTACATATTTTTCTGCAATATACAAACATCTTATTTCTTACTTTAATTTGATGAAAATAATTGTAAACAATATGATATGCTTTTTACTTATTATTAGGAAAAAGGGAACAATTGTAAGTCGAAGCTACAACCACAAAATGCATTGAAACATCAACACCCACACAGGTTTGATTGTCACATCTTGTTATTTTCTACATTTCTCTAATATATTACAAGCTTTTTGCTTGTCTTTGGCGTTCTTCTATATTATAAACAATATATATAATATAAATCTTATGTAGACGATCAACTATAATGGTGTCAAACATCTTACTTTCCTCTGATTTATTTAAAATGTATACCCAGATTCTTTCTCATGAAAACACACACATCCGCTTCGCTCCACCCATGTAGAGGGCCCACATTCGTTATTTTCAATACTTCCCTAATATATTTCAAGCTTTATGCTTGTTTTTGGTTAGCTTTTATATAAAAAACAACATATATATTATAAATCTTATTTATTTCTACAACTGTTATGGTCTTGAACGTCTTACTTTCGTCTTATTTAATCGAAATATTATCTCGCTCAGTGTCTACACAGATGAAGTTCTGAAGTTTGATAAGCTGTGATTGGTTACATGACAAGAGGCAAAACACTGGCAAACACAGAAATTCGTATATTGAAAGTGTTTGCGATATGTTGGTCAGAATTTGCCTAGTCATTGCATCTTGGCAAGTGGCCTTGACATTACATGTAAACGCCTTATGTAACTATCAATTTCACAAACACCACTCGTAACAATGGCTTCAAGGTCATTGGTATAAACGACTATGTAACTACCAATCTCACAAGCACCACTTGTAACAATGGCTTCAAGATCATTAGTATAAACAACTATGTAACTACCAATCTCACAAGTACCATTCGTAACAATGGCTTCAAGATCATTGGTATAAACAACTATGTAACTATCAATCTCACAAGCACCCCTCGTAACAATAGCTTCAAGATCATTGGTAAGTGTTTTAGATCAAATGAAAGAAAGCCCTTTTCTTTGATGGTGTTATGTCTCTCACTGCTCTTTACATGTGGCTAGATTCCTTGCCCATGGAGCTAGAGAGCTGGCAAAGCTCCAGGGATGTAACTAAACACTTGCCACAGGTTTGTGTGTGGTACTTGGTAGGAGGGCAGCTTCCACTGATAAGTCACATCCAGTCTAACTATCCAGTCTAGTACAGTTTTATGCACACACCATTGTCTTCACCCCGTAAGTTCAACCAGCTGATTCACTCCCAGGTTTACACTTGTAAATGTGGTGGAAAGTCCCACAACCTAAGTTACCGATCCGTACTTTTTTCAACGTTCCATCCGTCACCCAAAACTACAGACCGTTGCACCTAAACAAACAAACTAACAAGGGAATGTCCTGCTAGCTTACATTCTACTAACCATTGCTATTCATTCTACTATCCATTATGCTTTAAATCATCCAATTACACTGTAGTGCAACATTCATTATTCCCCTTATCTGAGTACAGTAAAAAGAATTAGTGCAACATTAATTATTTCCCTTATCTGAGTACAGTAAAAAGAATTAGTGCAACATTAATTATTCCCCTTATCTGAGTACAGTAAAAAGAATTAGTGCAACATTAATTATTCCCCTTATCTGAGTACAGCAATAACATTTAGCTCAACATTAATTATTACCATTATCGGAGTACAGTAAAAACAATTAGTGCAACATTAATTATTCCCATTATCTGAGTACAGTAATAACAATTAGTGCAACATTAATTATTCCCCTTATCGGAGTACAGTAAAAACAATTAGTGCAACATTAATTACAGTAGAGCGTCGATTTAGCATGAGATACGTACCTCAAAAAGTCGTGTTAAATCGATTTTGTGTTAAATCGAATTACTATATAACAGTAATGTTCCAGAGAAACACGGTAAGTACAAAATAAACATTTATTTACGAGTATATATAAAATATGTTGATAGCAAGTCTCAGTAACTGGGCAGTGATCATTAGTCCACCAGTACCACTGGGGAGAATAGTTCATTTCCGTCACCAAGTCTTTCATTTGTTTTTTCATTTCCTCGGCAGCTCCGTAATCAGCTGAAGCAGTCTCTCCAGTCACAGCAATATTTTTTGTACCAATCCGTTTCATATAGCCATCCTGTGCTTGCTGTAAATTTCATTTCCTCGATGGTCTTGCCTTGTTTTGAGGCAATCTTGCTCTGAATTTTGTAGGCCTCGTCTTGCACCATAGGTCCAGTCAAGGTAAGTTTACGCCATTGCATATCTTCCATCTACAACGTTAGAGCACTTTCCATCTCAGTGGAAACAGCAGACTTTAAATGCGTTTAAATAGCGTTACGCGGGAAGTGGAGACGGAGCGAGGTAGCGTTACGCGGGAAGCGGAGTGGCAGGAGAATGTTGTTTACACTTTTTGGCGGGCGTTTGTGCTAAATTGAAGATCTTGAAAGATTCAGGCAGGTAGACGGATGAAAATTAAAAGATCAGGTCAGAACTTTCAAGGTCAAATTTTTGAGTGAGGGTTATGTAGCAATCTTCCTATATGGTAACAAAATACAAATATATAAGGATAGAATTAGTATTTACTGAGAAAATAACACCACAGAGAACATTCAAATAAACACTAAGATTAAATAATAACAATAATGTATGAATGAAGGAGGTTAAAGGCTACACAGAATTATACATGTTTCACTGATGTATGTGTATGTATGAGTCGTGTAAAATGTTTAAAGTGCAGAGACATAAGAACATAAGAAATGGGGAGACTGCAAGAGGTCAGTTAAATGACCTACACAAGGCAGCTCCTTGTCCCCCACCCTTGGAATAATCCAATATTTAGCCATCCCACCTGTCATCCCTATCCATACTCTGATCCAACCGTCTTTTAAAGCTACCTATTGACTGCTAGTGCTGGCACAAAATCGTATGCTCATATCAAATGGGAACTAGTGAAGTAGGCACAGACCAGTAGAGCTCATACTGCAACTGTTGTTCAGGAGAGATTCGATTCTCATTTACATCGGAACAGAGCGTTTCACCAGTACCCTGACAGCCAACAGCTGCAGTCCCCCACCAGTCTGAGCCATTGGAATAATCCAATACTTAGCCATCCCACCTGTCATCTCTATCCATACTCTGATTCAACCGTCTTTGAAAGCTACCTACTGACTCAGCACGTACTACGTGTCTACCCAGACTATTCCAATCGTTCACCACTCTGTTAGTGAACCAATATCTACCTATGTCTGCCCTGAATTTAAGTTTTTCTAGCTTGTACCCATTTCCACGTGTCCTCTCCTGACTACTAAATTCTAAAACCTGATCAATGTTTCCCTTATTAATTCCTTTTACCCATTTGAAAACCTCAACCATATCCACTCTTGCCCTCCGTCTCTCTAGATAGTGGAGATTAAGACGTTTTAACCTATATTTGTAGGGTAAATTTCTCAGCCCCTGAATCATCTTGGTCATTCTTCTCTGGACAGCCTCCAAGGAGTCTATATTCTTTCTATAATAAGGGGACCAAAATTGAGCTGCATAATCTAGGTGGGGTCTAACTAGCGCTAAATACAACCTTAGAATGACCTCAGAACTCCTATTTGTCACACACCTACTAATAAATCCCAGTATCTTGTTGGCCCTATTTCTAGCTATAATACACTGTTCCCTGGGGCGCAAGTCACTGCTTATTTGAACTCCTAAGTCCCTCACACTATATGACCCTAAGGTATTGTCATTTAATGTGTAGTCTACAGGCCTATTACCTTTACCTATGCTCATAATACTACACTTGTTAACATTAAACTGCATCTGCCATTTCTCTAACCACTCGTACAGCCTATTTAAGTCATCCTGCAGCATCCTAGCATCATCTAAATTCTTTACCGGTCTTCCTATCTTTGTGTCATTGGCAAATTTACTGATATCACTGTTTATTCCTGTCTCTAAGTCATTTATATAAATTATGAATAACAACGGTCCTAGTACCGATCCCTGTGGTACCCGACTAGTGACATTACCCCATTCTGATTTCTTCCCATTAATCTGTACCCTCTGTTCCCTACTAGTAAGCCATCCCCTAATCCATTCTAGTACCTTCCCACCTATGCCATGAGCCTTGACTTTACTTAACAGTCTCCTATGGGGTACTCTGTCAAAGGCTTTACTGAAGTCCAAATAAACTATATCATACTCCTCCCCCTTATCTATGGTTTCAAATACCTTCCTATAGAAGGATAATTGTAATTGTAATTGTAATGTGGGGGGGGGGAAATGTGCCAGGCAACAAAGGCCATATGGCACTATTGGGGTAGCAGGGTTAGGTAGCAGGACTAGGTGGGGGGGTAGGGTCGGGTATGGGTTAGATTAGATGTAGGACGTTAGTGGTACGAAGAAAGGATATAAGGGCAGGGAGTGAAAAGGAAGGGGACTCAGCGAGGATGTCAGCAAGACGAGGGGCACGGGGCAGGGAGGAAAGGTGGGGGAAGGCTGCAAGACGAGGGGTTGCGAAGATGGGACATGAAAGGAGGAGATGAGGAAGGGAGGAAAGGACGCCACAAGATGGGCAGACGGGGGGAGGGGAACGGGACATCAGGTAGGAATGGGTGAGTCTGGTGTGACCAATTCGTAAGCGGGCCAGGGCAGTCTCCCAGCGTCTAGTAGGATGAGATGGGTAGGACCAAGGGGAAACAGAGGGCTTGACAGCGTGGAGTTTATTAGAGGTAAGGGTGGACCAGAAAGATTGCCAGCGGGTATAAAGGAAAGTTCGAAAAACTGGGAAGTAATCAGAAACAGGAAGGGAGGAAGTGCAAAAGGTAGGAAGGGTGAGGGCGTCATGTGCCAAAGAGTCAACAGTATCGTTACCAGGGATTCCAACATGACTGGGAACCCAGCAAAAACGAACTGTTTTGTGACGGACAGAAAGGCGGAATAACCAGTCCTGGATGTCGCGAACAAGAGGGTGTGAAGAGGAAAAGGAAGATAAAAGGGAGAGGGACGACCGAGAGTCGGTAAAAATAGTATAAGAAGAAGTGGTGAGGCGGAAGATGCGGCGGAGGGCAAAAAGAATCGCGAACAGCTCAGTAGTAAGAACACTGGCTTCAAGAGGGAGGCGGTATTGGAAATAAGTGTCAGGAAACAGGACAGCACAGCCCGAGCCAGTAGAAGACTTGGAGCCATCTGTATAAACGTGTATGCTACCAGAATGAGTAGGAAAATGAGCCGAGAAATGGGAGCGTAAGACACAGGAAGGGGTATTAGATTTCGGGGAGATAGGGAAGACAGAGGAGCAAAAGGAGAGGTGAGGGGAGAGCCAGGGGGGAGTAGAGGAAACAGAGAATGGAAGCGGATTAAGGGAGGGGGAAGAAGGATGGGACAGAAGGGCACGCATACGGGTGGGGAAGGGAACAGGTAAGCGAGGTCGAGTGGCAAAGGTTGCAGAGAGAGAAAGAGGGATATGTAAAGCGGAGGAGGGAAATTGAAGGGAACGGGCATAACAGCGGAGGGAAAGGAGGGCCCGGCGACGGGGAAGAGAAGGGAGGCCGGCTTCAGTGTATAAGCTCTCCACAGGGGAGGATCGGAAAGCCCAAGAGCGAGGCGGAGACCAAGGTGATGAACAGGGTCAAGGAGGCTGAGGACGGAGGGGGAGGCGGAAGAATAAACATGGCAGCAATAATCAAGGACAGAAAGGACCAGTACAGTATGCAGCGAAAGCAGAGTCTTGCACCCCAAGACACATGGGAGAGGGTTTGTAGAAGGCGGAGGCGGCGAAAGGCGGTATCCTTGAGAGAGAGGACATGCTGGCGCCAAGTAAGGCGAGAGTCGAGGATAAGACCAAGAAACTTGCCCGATGTGCGATATTCAAGAGGGGTGCCATAAAGAAGAAGGGGAGGAGGACAAGCAGTACGGGACCGTGAAAAGTAGATAGAGAAAGACTTTGTAGGGGAGAAGTGGAAGCCATGGTCGGTGGCCCAAGAGGAGGTAACAGTAACAGCAGATTGAAGAAGGCGATGGAGAAGGGAGGAGGAGCTGCTCGAGGCATAAATGGCGAAATCGTCTACATAAAGAGTGGACCTGACACCAGGCGGGAGGGTAGAAACGATGCCGTCAATGGCCAGGAGGAAGAGGGTAGTATTCAGGACCGAGCCCTGGGGCACACCCTCGTACTGACAGAAGGAGGGGGAGCAAGAGGAAGCAACCCTAACGCGGAAGGAACGGTTTCGCAGGAAGTTATGGAGAAAACCCCCATGTTGCCAGAGACACCGACACAGGACAGCTGGTGAAGGATGTGATGGCGCCAAGTAGTGTCGTAAGCTTTTTCGAGATCAAAGAAAACAGCTAAGACAGATTCTCGTCGGGCAAAAGCAGAAGTAATATATGTTTGTAAGCGGGCGAGAGGTGCCGCTGTACCACGGGCACGTCGAAAGCCAAACTGAGTGGGGGAGAGAAGGTTCTTTGACTCGAGGTACCACATCAATCGGAGATTGATCATGCGCTCAAGTAGCTTGCAGACACAGCTAGTCAGAGCAATGGGTCTATAATCCTGGGGAAGAGTACCAGACTTGTTAGGCTTAAGAAAAGGGAGTATAAGTGCATTGCGCCACTGGGGTGGGAAATCCCCGGTTAGCCAAACGCGGTTATAAAGGGTAAGTAAGAAGGTCAGGGAGACAGTAGGAAGGTGGAGGAGCATCTGATAGTGAACACCATTAGGGCCCGCAGAGGTGTTACGACAGCACTTCAAGGCAGAGGTAAGTTCAGAGGGGGAGAAGGGGGTGTTATATGAAGTATTAGAAGAGAGTGTGAAGGTAATAGGGGTGTGCTCACGTGTCGCCTTAAGGGCAGCAAACTCAGGAGGAAGATGGGAACCACTGCTGACGCTGCTAAAAAATGAGCCCAGTTCTGTGGCAACCTGGAGGGGTTCAGCAATATCACCCTGGGGGAGGCGAAGTACAGGAGCATAGGAAGGTGGGTGTTTACCTGATAATTTATGAATACGGCGCCAGACTGAAACAATGGGGGTAGAGGAAGTCAAGGTAGACACATAAGCACGCCAACTGTTGGACTGAGCCAATTTAGTGGTCCGGCGGAACCTAGCCGAGGCACGTTTAAAGTTAACAAAGGCCGGGAGCTGGCCGGGAGTGTCCCGTTTACATCGGTAACTACTCCAGGCCGCCCGTTTCAAGCGAAAGGCAGTAGTGCAGGCAGGGTTCCACCAGGGAACACATTTGGAGGCAAAGGGGCGGGAAGTCCGGGGGATGGAGACAAAAGCAGCAGCGAGAACAGACGTGATAAAGTAGATCAACATGTCAGAAGAGGAGGAAAAATCAGAAGAGGAGAGGCGAAGGGCAGATAGTGAGGCAAAAACACGCCAGTCTGCTCTACCAAAGCACCAGCGAGGGGGTCTGGGAAGAGGGATGTAGGAAGTAGGAGAAAGAAGAACTGGGAAATGATCACTACAGGGATTGTGGTCAAGAACCGACCAGTGGAGATCTAGTAGTAGGTCAGGGGAACAGAGGGCGAGGTCGAGGCAGGAAAAAGTCTGGGTGCGGAGATCAAAGTGTGTGGGGGCGGCAGTATTAAGGATAGTAAGGTCAAAGTCTTTAAGGAGGTGGTCGAGAGAGCGGCCACGAGAGGTGACCACAGAATCCCCCCAAAGGGTGTGGCGACAATTAAAATCACCAACCACAAGGAGGGGGGAAGGGAGGTTAGAGAAAAGGGAGCGGAGGGCATCGAGATCAAGAGGCTGGGAAGGGGAAAGGTAAAGGGAAACGAGAGACATCCAACGGCGGAGGTAGATACGAAGGACTGTACAGGGAAGTGTAGTAGGGATAGGAAGAGGGGTAGAAGCAACAGACTGGTGAAGAAGGATAGCAGAAGAAGAGATAGAGTGTGGGGAGGAAAAAAAGCGGTACTTAGGAATAGGGGTGGGCGGGCTAGTAAGGAAGGTTTCCTGGAGGCAGAGGACCATGGGGGCATAAGAGGAAATGAGTTGACGAAGATCCTGTCGATGGGCACGAAAACCACGAATATTCCACTGAAGAACAGACATGATCAGTAGGGGATAAGACTCGGGATGGGTGAAGGTGAGGGAGGAGCGTTCTCAGGGAGTAAAGGACCGGGGTCCATATCCATAAGAGGTAAGGAAGAAGGAAGAGGGTCAGGAGCGGATGAGGTATGGGGAGAGGGGGGAGATTGAGAGAGGAGATCGGTGAGGGACTAGCCAGGTGGTAGGGGAAGAGAGAGGATAGATCGGGTAGTAGAGGAAGGTGGGGGAGGGGCAGACGAAGGGGGCTACACCGAAGAGCAGGCGGGGTAAGACGGGGAGGGGAGGGGAGAGTAAAGCGGTGAAGGGGGAGATGGCGGAGCGCCCGGTGCAGAGGGGGGGGAGGTGGACAGGAGGAGGGGTTGAGGAGGGGAGACAGCAGAGGGAGAAGGTGGAGAAGGGGGAGTCGGGGTAGGAGGAAGGTGCTTGGGGGGTGGGTGAATAGAGGACACGACCTGGATAGGAGGAGCCGGGGGAGGAGATGAGGAAGAAGGAGGAGAGGACAATGGAGTCGTGTTCTTTATGTACTCGATGATGGCATCGAGGTTATCACCCTCGGAAGGAGCGGGCGAGGAAGGTGCAGGGCGAGTCTTTATTAGCAAGGTGGAGAGGGGGTGAAGAGATCAAGGCGGGAGCTGGAGAGGGGGTTGGTGGGGGAGAGACCAAAGTTTCAAAGTGGTGTTGTCGTTTGTTGGAGTGGGAGCGTTGAGGGCGTGGAGAGGAAGGGATAGGGGTACAGACAGTGATGGAGGTAGGAGTATCAGGGTCAAGGACAGCAAAAGAATTAGAGCAGGAGATGGAGGATGGAGGGTGGGAGGGAGAGTGGGAGGAGGAAGGAGGTAGAGGAGAGGGATGGGTGGAAGGCCGAGGATCGGGGCGGGAAGAAGAGGACGTGACTGGAAGGTGAGGGGAAGAGGCGGAGGCAGCAACATGGTGAGGAGAAGGGGTGAAGCCTAGGCGACGGGCTTTCTGACGAGCCTCACGTAATGTGAGACCGTCACGGAAGCGAATACCAGCGACTTCAGCCTCAAACTTGTAAGTTGGGCAGCCGCGGTAGTGAACATTATTGGGGCCGCCACAATTGCAGCAGCGGTGGGTAGTGTTGTGGCATTGATCGCGGGTATGGGTAAGGCCACATAAAGGGCAGCGGAGAGCGGAGCGGCAGTGTTTTTCTGGATGGCCAAAACGCCAACAGTTTCGGCACTGGCGAGGTGGAGGAACGTAAGGCCGGACTGGGAGCATGACGCCCCCAACGTAGACATGGGTAGGGAGTTCGTGGCGTTTAAAGGATATCCGTGCAACATTGGTGGGGTTTCTCTGGCGACCTCGGGGGGACAAGGTGTAGCAGCGAACGGTTACAGCGTCGTACTCGCTGAGTAGATCTAATAGGTCAGTGTGACAGTCTGACCATTCCTTGTCGTCTATTGGGCAGTCTTGTGGTGAAATTACGACAGTGCCAGTGCATGTGTTTAGACGGTCGTCAGGGGTTGCATGGATGCGGGTACCGGATGGAGCCAATAAGTTGGCCATGGCCTGAGACTGAGCCTCAGACTCTACGCGTACCAGGCGTGAACGATCAGGTCGGGTTTGGAAATGAACCTTGCCTACTTGTTCCTGTAGGCAACGTTGGAAGAGGAGGGTATTCTCAGCAAAGGGAGCGGTGGGGGGAATAATGAAAAAACGATCCCAGCGGGCAGGGGCGAAGAAGAGGTCATAGGCAGAAGGGTGAGACACGCCACGAGAGGAGCCAGTCCGGGGCTGTGCCGTAGTCTTCTTTGATGAAGAGGGAACATAAGGGGCTAAGGTGGTAATATAGGAAGATGTAGATATGACGGGGAGGGAGGCTGAAGGGGTGGTAGGAGTGGAAGAGAGAGTCGGGAGAGCGGTAGACGTAGGGGAGGGAAGAGAGGTAGTAGAAGGGGTGCTGGAAATAGGGACGGTAGAAGGAGGAGCAGGGGGCAGGTGAAGTGAGGAGACTACAGGGGTGCGAATAGAGGCTGTGGTAGTGGTAGAGGAGGATGAGGAGTAATGAGGACCGAACCCTGTGGGGGGTGGGGTGGTGGTAGTAGGAGAGAGAGAAGATGTTGGAGGTGGGGCATAGGATGGAAAAGTTGTGGAGAGGGTAGGGGTACAAGGGAGAGTAGAAGGTGGAATGGTCTGAGGAGCAGGTAGAGAGGTCGAGACCAGGTCCATTGGGCAAGCAGAGGTGTCAGGTAGGGGGCGACCAGCAGCAGAGGCCTCGAGGGACTGGTCAGATATCACTCGAGGGGGAGTTTTTAAATTTGATTTATCCATATACTATTGTTTTTAATGATCATGGCATCGGGGGCCACGGGTAAACCGCCTACCGGATTGGCAAAAGGGGCCGAGCGCTGCCGCCGGGGACGGGGTACCTCGTCCCCCACAGGGCTACCCGTTTTAAAAGGCAGCCCTTGTGGCACCGAAAGTTTGTCCCGTAGCGGCGAGCAAAGTCCTCGGCCTCGATGCCTACCGGCCCAGGCACCCTCCAGCCAACACAGGACGGCCCACAACGGGCGATCCCCCTGGCGGGCGGCACCGGTGACCCACACCAGCCTACGGTCGGGATCATCTTGTTGGTCCTGACACACAAGCCCCCCCACCACGACAAGGTAGATCCCATGGGGGGGCTATAGAAGGATAATAAATTTGTGAGGCATGACTTCCCCTTGCTAAAACCATGTTGACTATGTCTAATTAGCTTGTGTTCATCAAAATGTTTTCTAATTGCCCTTGCTATGATAGCTTCTAACATCTTGCCTACCACTGATGTTAAACTGATTGGGCGGTAGTTACTACTTTCTGCCTTATCTCCTTTCTTGAATATAGGAACTACATTTGCCTGCCTCCATAGCCTAGGAACTACTCCTGTGTCCAAGGATTTTCTAAAAATCATCGCAATGGGTTCAACGAGTTCTTCTCTACATTCCTTAAGAATCCTCGGAAAAATGTCGCCCGGCCCTGGAGATTTAGTCTTTTTAAGTCTATTTCCTTGCTAACTACTTCCCTATTTATGACTATTGCGCTTAATTTATCAATCTCTTGTCGCCTAAAGATATGTATTGGCTCCAGTTCCCTACTCGACTACTAATTTCCTCATAATTTTCTATCAATCTGCCATCCATTCCTATATGAGATCTTATTCTTTCCTTTGTTTTAGCCTTGTACAGCTGATAGAATCCCTTTGGATCCTTTTATGTATCTCTAGCTATCCTAACTTCATAATTCCTCTTTGCAGTCCTAATATCCTTTTTAACTTTCCTAGCTAGGTCATTATACTGCCATACTACCTGTACTTCTCCTCTTTTAATTCTCCTATAGAGTCCCCTTTTTAATCCAATTTCCCTTCTAATGCTGCTATTCATCCATCTTGGATCATTTCTATTTGACCTAATCCTCCTCTTAGGTATATACTGTTCCTGCCCTGTATGAATTTCCCTAACTATGCTATTATAATGCAATTCTACCTCAATGTTTTGATCCTCATCTCTGCCTCCTACTATTCCCTCCCAATCTATATTCCGGAGGTAGTGTCTGAGACCCTGGTAATTTGTTTTTCTAAAATCTGGTACTAAAGCAGTGTTTTGTTCTATCTTTCTCTGCATTAATCTCGAATCTAATTTCATGGTGGTCACTAACATCAAATCTAGCTCCTACCTCAACCTGGCTGACCAAAGTTTCATTATTCGTAAAGACCAGATCTATAATATTTCCCTGTTGCGTTAGTTCCCTCACAAGTTGTGTGAAAAAACCATCCTGTATGACATTTAAGAATTCCTCCGAGCACCCGTCTCCTGTCATACTATCCCAGTCTATTCTCCTATAATTAAAGTCCCCCATAATGCACACATTATTATACCTAGATGCCCTTGCAAGCTCCTGCATCAGGGATGCACTAGTGTATTAGAATAGGATGTGTTTGGTACCGGCTTGGTACCCACGTGGCTTGGAGAGTAGGGTTGAGATGATGGAGGTCTTGTTAAAACACACACGGCTTGATATATATATATATATATATATATATATATATATATATATATATATATATATATATATATATATATATATTATATATATATATTTATATATATATATATATATATGATATATTGACACAACACGACTTGAGTAGATACAGAAGAGTATATATATAGTGACTATGAAACCTTAGCCTGCCTCGAGAGAGATGACGAAACGACTTGTTGATGGTAGCGAGCTGAGAAGAGCGACTCGTTGATGTCGTCGTCAGGCTGAGAATGAGAGTGAGAAGTGGTGCTGGCGGGAGACTGGGAGTAAGAGTGGGTGGAGCCAAAGGGTCGCGCGGTTAAAATGCGCGAGTATGATTGGCCTGAGTTGACCTGGGATGACGTCAAACTCACAGAGCGTTCCTGATTGGGAGCGGCACGTGTGGCCTCTGACTTGACGCCTTGACTGGGAAATCCTTTATCTGCAAGGGAGATGGAAAGTTCCCTACCCGCACACACTCTCTCTTGCGGCTAAAATCAATGAATAACTTAAAACTAATTAACAATGAATACAGATACAGATAAAATACAAATACTTCCCCCTTGGAAGCATACGTCCTCGTATGTCGAGCTAAAGAATACAATCAGAGAGGGGGGACGATGAAATACATTGCATACAATACAGAATACACAATACGAATACACAATAAGACATAATACATGATAAAAAATACATGAGACATGAACAAGATCAGGATGTAGCCTTTACATAGATACATATATATACATAATTTATACAGTTGGACAGGAATGAAAGGAAAGATGAAAGAAATGGCTAGTAGACTGGACGAGACCGGAGGTGATATTTAGGTGAGGATGAGATGGGGGATGAAGGTGGCTGACTTTCAACAATGTCAGGAGCATTTTCTGGTAGTGGAGAGGTAGAGTCGAAATCGAAACCACGATCAACTCGTTTGAGATGGTCTCTATGAACATAGTTTTCACTGCCTGAACTTAGGTTTCTGAGTTTGAACTTGTGACCGGCCATCTTTTCGATTACATGGTGAGGTCCGTTGAATCGGGGGTCGAGCTTAGAGTGGCGGTCTTGGACTTTGGTGAACACGATGTCACCAACCTCGATGTCGTGCGGTTTAGTGCGCTGATGCTGTTTATGCAGCATAGATTTCTGAGAGGCGGTAAGTCTGTCACGGACGGACATATGAATGCGCTGGAAAGCTGAAACGCGATTCTGAACATAATCGTCAACGTTGTATAGAGGACGAGGGTCAGAGGAGAGAAACTCATATGGGAGTCTTTTGTCAGAGCCATATAAAATGAAATGTGGAGACTCGTTGATCGATGAGTGAATCGCAGCATTAAGAGAGCATGCGACTAGGGGAATGTGATCATCCCATGAAGAGCTTGAATTGGCAATGAAGCGTAAGATGTCGAGAATTCGACGGTTTGCTTTCTCGACTTTTCCGTTCGCTTGAGGGGAGTATGGAACAATGTTGCACTTTTTAATTTGAAATGACTCGCAAACAGCTTTGAGGATGGCATTGTTGAATTCGGTGCCATTATCTGATAGAAGTACTTTAGAAGATGCATACCGGCATATGACTTCATCTATCAGTGCTCGTGCAACTGAACGTGCAGATTTGTCTTTGAGAGGAACCAAGATGCTGAAGCGTGAAAAACTATCGATACAGACGAGCAAATAGTGAAAACCGTTCTCCGTCAGAGGGAGTTTCAAAATATCGACCGACAGACTGTCCCAAGGAGCATGAGGGATAGGATATGGGAGGTTCGGAGACTCATGATGGAGAGAGGGACGATACTCAGCGCATGAAGCGCATAAGAGACAATGATGGGTGATGTCTTTCTTTCGTCGCTCGTTATTGCAATGTTTTCGTGTTCTGTCAATCAACTTATACTTTGGTCACGGGGTACAGAACACTAACTTCTAAAATGATTTTCATTAAAAGATCTTTCCGTTTTCTATAACTTTAATTAACAAATAATCTTCCTTTGCTCCTTCTGTCATATACTAACATCAACTCCTTCTGTCATTTACTAACATCATGCTCCTACTGTCATATAATAACATAATTCTTTCTTCTTGCTTTGACACATATATAATCAGCACATAAGTAATTCTTCTAGGAGCATATAAAATATTCATAATCATGGAGCAACACTTAATAAAATAATCATGGAGCAATACTTTATAAATCACAAATCCTACATAAAATATCCTTACACTAACATCCTACAGCTGCTTTCAAGACTGCATTAGAACAAGTTTCCACTTACCCCAATATCTCAACAGCTCCATTCTGAGCTGAGTTGATTACTTCTGAGTAGAAGTCTGAGTGAATGCTGCTTCTCTAAGCGAGTAAGCCTCTTTTATTTCCAAAATCTAGACAGTTATCAATTCTCTACAGACACAGCATTTGGGGAAGTTCCTATATTGGTTTAAGGCTAATTGTTAGGTTTACAATATTCGGAAATTAATAGTACATCAGTGACGGCTATGACATTGTTGTTAGGCTAATCCTTAGGCTTGTTTTCCCTCTGTGTGGACAACATTTGAACTCTCGTCTCATAAAATCACTTCCGTCTCACAAAATTTATCTTCCCATTTATCTCACTATCTAGTCTGAATGCTGATACCTAGACCATCTTGCCTTGTACATTTAATTTCCTGTATATGGATTATCTGCGTGTTTACCTGGCGTTCTGATATGGAACACCTGTTATTTTGATCTCGCCACTGACTGACCCATAATCTTAGTTAGTATTTGATTTTCTCTCCAATATTTACATTTCCTTACCACGTGGTTTCCAAGCCAAGTGGTTACTATTCTACATGTATCTTCCACCTTCACATATCACATAATTATGGTCACGACATTACCCCCGTCTTCAAGTGCACGTCCTCGGGCACTATATGAATGATGTTGACACGTCGCTGAAGTCGACGGTGGAGGATCCGGCATCAATTTGTGAGATTCCTGGGTGTTGTCCGATTGCTTGGGTAATCGAGAAACGTACCACCAATTATGCATGCGGTTGAGTCCAACGGCCAGTATCACGAAGAGTAAGGCAATCATCACCGTGATACCCATTCGTGACCATTCCGGAAGATCCTCGTTGGCATCCTGCTGTTTCAGTAATGGCTGCAGCTGATCAATATAGTTGTTGAGGGGTAAAGGCTCCAATTGGTTACTGCTGGGTAGGGTGATATTATTAACATTCATGAGAAATCCATGTTCCCATGTTGTGAAGGGAGAGACAGTGAGAAGGGTATGGCTTGATATTTACTGGTTGCATAAATCCATCCTTGTACATATTTGATAAAAATAGATGGAAACTCCTTAACAATTTGTGTTTTACACAGTTAGAGACAAATTGTTTTTCAAGAAACAATGCTAATTTCACAAGAATCAGTATTTCTGTTATAAACTGGTCCCATTGGTGGACAAATCAATAAATTGTCATATTTCCTACATACATTAAAATCATCCATTAAAAAATAATGAGTTCAGACTCACTAATAACCAAATAATGCTTTGAGATATAATATAACATGAAAGCATCAGTATGTGGAATAGGATATGGTAAATAATCCATTCTTAAGACATCAAAAGTGTCTGAGGGATCACCTCTGAGGAGAATAAGTAAGTAGAAACTCAATCTATCTAATGCAGTCTTATGTACAACTCGAATAGCAGCTCTATGCAAACCTAAAAATTTTGGTTCAGGAGGGAACAATAAACCAATAGTTTTAACAGAAATATCAACCAATAATTTCAATAACTTAGTGTTAGTTACAATGTGAGGAGAATTATGGTTTTCCAACATGGTCTGTAACCCAATTCTTGAATTTATATGATCCGCAGAGATAACACTCAAGAGCTAAATGAACATGTAGAAAAGTTTCTAACATAAGCACTTCTTGATTTGCTCCAGTTATTTTATCATTTAATTTATTAAATATTTTTTCAGTTACACTCGTAGCTGTTTCCAGTTTATCTAATGCTTGGTGTACATTTGTTAAATAACCTAGAGTAACATTCAAATATGAGAATGTACATTGATAACTTTCCTTTCTTCTTCCGTAAATCGATTAAGAGATTGCAATTTCTCGTTAATGTGATCTATTTGGTCTTGTGTTGCTGTACCAAAATGAGCATTTGCAATTGATCCAATAATATTTACAACACCCTTTGTATGTCTATTTCTCTTGGAATCATTTAAATATGGAACAAGTAATCATTCATAGCAAAATGTAACTGCTTAAACTTTTAATCAAATCTAAAAACATGTCGCATGATTAAATTACTAGTAAAATCATTATCTTTTACACTATCAAGATTGCGACTAATATTGATTGTAAGGTTTTCAGCTCTTTTAATGGGTTCAGTGATATCATCAATACTTATTTTAAAAGAAATATAATAATAAATTACTAATATACATTTTTATGTATATTCTATAGGTTCTTTATCCTCTTCAATTGAATTTTCTAATGCACTCCCCATTGAATTATTTACTGCATTATCCACTGAATTATCATCTGTATCCTCAGAAAAAACAGAAATGGATCTAAGGGTTGAAGGCTTATTCTTGTTTCTCTTGTTTCACCATTGTCATGCACTGGATATGCTCTCTTTACATTAGTATTTAAATGTGGTGTAATATTATCTTTATGTATAACACGTACTCTATCTGTATGTAACGTCTTTATATCGCCGGATCTAATATTTCTTACTTTTATTACTACATCACTCATTTTATCTAACACTCTTAATAGATCATTATAGGCTGGCTGTAGTTTTGACGGTAACCCTTTTCTTGGTACTTGTCTTACATATATTCTGTCTCCTATTTCAATTATTATTATCTTTGCTCTCTTATTTTGCTTTCTTTGTAATATTCCTTAAGCTTCCTCTAAATATAGTTGCCTTCTTGCATAAACTTTACTAGCTTTAGTTGCCATTTCCTGTTTATAATCATCAATATTATACCATGTTTTCTCTTCTTTCATTATTTCAAAAGGGAAACAAGGATCTTTAAGGTACATTAAGAAAAATGGACTATCTTGGAGACTTCTATGAAACGCCGTGTTATAGGCAAAAATAGCTATAGGGAGCATTGTATCCCAAATATCAACATTATCTTGCATTAAAGTACGTAATATATTCAATACAGTACCATTTGATCTCTCTGTCACGCCATTGGCTTGTGGATGTTATGGAGTGGTTGTTATATGTTTCATTTTAACAAGTCAGCTACTTCTTTTAATATTTCATTAACAAATACTTTACCTTGGTCCGTAACCAAAGTCTTAGGTACTCCTTGCTTACATACCAATGATTCAAAAAATACTTGAGCTACTTCTATAGCTGTCTTTGTTCAGCAATCAAATATCTTGTAAGCACATTAATCAATACTATACAATATTTATATCCTTTTTATGAATTTCCTATCGGCCCAAATAAATCCATGTGTACACGCTCAAAAGGCATGTGTACTTCAGAATAACTTCTCAGTGATGTTGGGGCGTCCCCCAGTCGCTTAAAGCGATTACATACCAGACATGCTTTGCAATAATTCTCAACATCTTTTTACATACCGATCCAGTATGAAAACTTTTGACATCTTGCTAAGGTAACTTGCACAACCCATGCCCTGCAGGTAGCATAGTGTGTGCCAGTTTCAAAGCTTGATGTTTATAAGAATTAGGCATTACAATTTGTCTAGTCATTTCACCATAATTATTTTTAATCAATCTATATAACATTATTATCCACATTTATTTCTTCTAAATTCAATCTTCTAACTTTCTTTTTGTGCTTACTTAACTCTTTTTCAAATGTGTCAACATCGTAACCTTTCTTTAATAATTGTTTCAATAATCCATAATACTCATCTTCATCTAGTAATCTCATAATAATTGTTTCAATAATCCATAATACTCATCTTCATCTAGTAATCTCATAATAATTGTTTCAATAATCCTTAATACTCATCTTCATCGAGTAATCTCATAATAATTTTTTCAATAATCCATAATACTCATCTTCATCGAGTAATCTCATAATAATTGTTTCAATAATCCATAATACTCATCTTCATCTAGTAATCTCATAATAATTGTTTCAATAATCCATAATACTCATCTTCATCTAGTAATCTCATAATAATTGTTTCAATAATCCATAATACTCATCTTCATCGAGTAATCTCATAATAATTGTTTCAATAATCTATAATACTCATCTTCATCGAGTAATCTCATAATAATTGTTTCAATAATCCATAATACTCATCTTCATCTAGTAATCTCATAATAATTTTTTCAATAATCCTTAATACTCATCTTCATCGAGTAATCTCATAATAATTGTTTCAATAATTCATAATACTCATCTTCATCGAGTAATCTCATAATAATTGTTTCAATAATCCTTAATACTCATCTTCATCGAGTAATCTCATAATAATTGTTTCAATAATTCATAATACTCATCTTCATCGAGTAATCTCATAATAATTGTTTCAATAATCCATAATACTCATCTTCATCTAGTAATCTCATAATAATTTTTTCAATAATCCATAATACTCATCTTCATCTTGTAATCTTATCATTTTTTCTAAATCCCATTCGAGATACATATATGCTTTTTCTTCTGTTACTACACATACATTTTCATCTTGCAATAACTCATTATAATCATCATTACCTTCTAGGCTATCCTCGTGATGCCTTAATCTAGACAACAGAGACAGCTACCTTATTTTTCATTATCGGGGATATATTCCACTTTTATATAAAATTCAGCTACTAGTAATTGCCATCTAGCGATTCTACTGTTCGCATTTGAGGTAGTTAATAGCCATACCAGGGGTCGGTGATCAGTGTGAACCATTATAGGAAATCATAGACATAATGTCCTGTTTATTTTCAGACCATACACAAATGCTAGTGCTTCTTTTTCAATTAATCTCAGCCTTATTTAATTTTCTGCCATAAACGTAAGTGGTCTCAGATTATCATATTCATCCCTTTGTCGTATAACACCACCAATTGCAATAATAGAACCATCCGTGGTAAGATAAAATGTATTTTTTTCAAAATCAGGAAAAATAAGTGTTATTTGTTCCGACAATACTCTTTTGAGTTTAACAACTGCTTCTTCAGCTTCATTATTCCATTCTATGTATTTTTTTTATTAATTTTTCCATTCATATGACCTTTTGTAAGTTTATTTAAGAGAGCTACTATTCCAGCATAACCTTGTATAAATTTTTTATAGTAATTAGTCATCCCCAAAAAATGATTGTAACTCTCTTACCGTTTTGGGTGTGGACATCTTATTTACAGTTTCTATTTTATTGGCTGAGTTTTTAATCCCCCTGCGGAGATGATATGTCCAAAATATTTTACACTTGTCTTAAAGAAGTGCATTTCTTTAAATTCACTTTTAATTTTGATTATTGGAGTCTAAGGAATATCCTTTCAAGATTATTTATATTATCCATCAACTTGAATTATAATGTCATCTAAGTATACATGTGTATTATGGCTTTATGTTAGGTAAGAGATATGAATTATTCATAACATGAGTATTTAAATTCCAGAAATCTATACAAAGCCTTAATTTTCCATCCCTTTTTATTACTGGCACCAAGGGTGACTGAAAGGATGATCTTGAAGGTCTTATTATTCCCTGTTTTTCCATAATTTTAATCTGTTCTTTTACTTTTTCATGAAAATAAAACTGGAATAGAGTATGGCTTTCTAGGCTTAGGGGTTGACTCTAGTTTGATAGTATGATAATAAAATGGAGTTGCACTTGGAAAATCATCATCATTTGCGAAGACTGATGGATATTTCATAATAAGTCCCTTTAGGATCTTATTTTCATTACTGTTTACAGAAAAATGTCATCTATTGTCTGAAAAAACAATTCTGTTGTTCCTCCTTAATTTTTTCTGTTATGGTATTCACACTGATCAACAAGCAAATATTCTTTATTACATGGCTAAACAAATCCTAAGGTTCTCCTTGGTTCTAACTCAATTTTCTCATTTGTCACATTCATATACTGCATAACGAATCTAGATTTTTTATTTTCTTTATCAGATTCTAATTTCACTATCCCCGGGCATAATGTGTGAGATCCAGCATTTCCTACTACTGGCTCAAAAATAGCTATATCATAATTCACTAGACAGGTCTCTAGTACAATAAAACTTATATTTTCTCAAAAATAGCTATATAACAATCCACTAAACTGGTTTCCAGTTCTATAAAACTTATATTTTCTTCCTTCTAATACTGTTGCATCTGGTACTAAACACTTGAATTTACTATTCTCTATAATCTCTTTTCGTGGCGTTTTATTTTCTTTCGGTACATGCAGTGCATGTTCCAACGATATTTCAACTGTAGTCACATTATTTCCTTCAATATAGAGCTTCAGTGGGTTAGTCTGAAATTTCACATCCTACCTTTCCATAAAATGCCAGCCTAATATCAATTGTGAAGTTAATCCTCTTTCTTCACTAATAATTAATTCATAAATATAATTTCTTCCTCCTATTTCTAGTATTAATCTTATCTTTCCTGCAGTGGCCATAACATTTCCACTTGCGTTACGGATTGTGGTTAAATCTTGAATTATTTTAATTTTTTTCCTAATGCTCTCGCTAACTCGCTAATTCAGCTCCTATTATAGAGACTCCTGCTCCAGTATCAAATAATGCTAATTGCACCTTACCATAATTGCTCCTTACTATTTTTATCTCCTAGTTTCACTTAATTAAATACGTGGCCTGATTTTCCATTTACTGTTCCTATAACTACCATAGATGAATATCCACCTAAAAATATGACCAAATCGATGATATCTGAGGCTCGATAGTGTTGTGTATCGTGATTGATTAACCCACATCCTTGACAATAAGTCTTATTCTTTCCTGTTGTAGTCTGATGAACCGGGGTTTCCTGTGGGGTGATGGAGTTTACTGGAATACCCTTACTCATTTCTTTCCTTATTGCAACATCCGTAAACTGAAGGCTTGGATGTGAGGCTACATATTTTAATGCCTTTTTATAGACAGTCAAAGGAATTTTCATATCATCTTCTGTTAAAATGCATGTGAAGAAGTCTTTGGGTAATGCATTTATAATAATGGAAACCAACATATCACTATACACTTCCTTGCTTGCCTGTAGGCTTAAGTGATTCTAACTGTTCAACAATGCCTTCAATTTTGATGTAGAGTTCAGTTAATGTCTCTTTCGGTATTCGAGTAACAGATGACAATTCATGCATAAGGCTTGACTCACTGCCTCCACAAAATACGGTAATCCGATAACTTTATTAAAATTCTTCCTTGCATTATCTGTAATTGCCCCTACAATATCATCCTTGCCAGGTGATTGTGCTTGAGCCATTTTGTCTAAGATTTTCTTGCAACACAAGATCAAAAATTAATGGGGTTAATTCTCTAAGCCTCAATTATTTCTTTAAGCTGCTAGGCTTTAATAGTCCAGGATTAATGCATTTCATTCATATGATCACTTGAAAATTATACAATTTTGAAAACTAAGTTGAAATTGCAAAGAATTTTTTTTCTTCAATTGCACAATTGCTTGCAATCTATTAATCCATTTAACAATTTATATAATGTTGCAAAGTATATATATATAACAATTTTTGCAATGTTGCAATGTTGCAATTACTGCAATGTTGCAATTTATGTAATGATGCACTTTCTGCAATGTTGCAAGATACAATATATTCAATGTTGCAATATATGCAATGTTGCAATATCATCAATGTTGCAATAATATCCCACCGCTGCCACCAATTTCGTCGCTCGTTATTGCAACGTTTTCGTGTTCTGTCAATCAACTTATACTTTGGTCACGGGGTACAGAACACTAACTTCTAAAATGATTTTCATTTAAAGATCTTTCCGTTTTCTATAACTTTAATTAACAAATAATCTTCCTTTGCTCCTTCTGTCATATACTAACATCAACTCCTTCTGTCATTTACTAACATCATGCTCCTACTGTCATATAATAACATAATTCTTTCTTCTTGCTTTGACACATATATAATCAGCACATAAGTAATTCTTCTAGGAGCATATAAAATATTCATAAACATGGAGCAACACTTAATAAAATAATCACGGAGCAATACTTTATAAATCACAAATCCTACATAAAATATCCTTACACTAACATCCTACAGCTGCTTTCAAGACTGCATTAGAACAAGTTTCCACTTACCCCAATATCTCAACAGCTCCATTCTGAGCTGAGTTGATTACTTCTGAGTAGAAGTCTGAGTGAATGCTGCTTCTCTAAGCGAGTAAGCCTCTTTTATTTCCAAAATCTAGACAGTTACCAATTCTCTACAGACACAGCATTTGGGGAAGTTCCTATATTGGTTTAAGGCTAATTGTTAGGTTTACAATATTCGGAAATGAATAGTACATCAGTGACGGCTATGACATTGTTGTTAGGCTAATCCTTAGGCTTGTTTTCCCTCTGTGTGGACAACATTTGAACTCTCGTCTCATAAAATCACTTCCGTCTCACAAAATTTATCTTCCCATTTATCTCACTATCTAGTCTGAATGCTGATACCTAGACCATATTGCCTTGTACATTTAATTTCCTGTATATGGATTATCTGCGTGTTTACCTGGCGTTCTGATATGGAACACCTGTTGTTTTGATCTCGCCACTGACTGACCCATAATCTTAGTTAGTATTTGATTTTCTCTCCAATATTTACATTTCCTTACCACGTGGTTTCCAAGCCAAGTGGTTACTATTCCACATGTATCTTCCACCTTCACATATCACATAATTATGGTCACGACATTTCCTCATGGAAGGTCAGAAATATGATCTTTGAGCCTGTTTGAATGCTCTATCTTTGCCTGGATGACCGGCACGAGGGGAGTCATGAACGTGATACAAGATAATAGGGACAAGAGCTTCTGGAATGACAAGCTGAGATGCATGATGTAATGAATCGTCCTCAGAAATGACAGAACTAGATTTATAGAGGACATCGTCTCGAAGCAAAAAGGAATTGGGGAGAATGGCAAGCTTGGAAGGTTACTGGCATCACCTGATTCAAGATAATAA
Organism: Cancer borealis; assembly: GCA_036785275.1. Classification (NCBI taxonomy): domain Eukaryota; kingdom Metazoa; phylum Arthropoda; class Malacostraca; order Decapoda; family Cancridae; genus Cancer; species Cancer borealis. The sequence goes on along the minus strand of JAXIVD010000125.1, from coordinate 51,488 downwards.
ATGAGACGTTTGCAGAATTGATCAGACTTTTGAAGGGATTTGACTTCCTCAAGAGTGGGGAGTGACTGTGAGGTTGTGAGCAGACTGACAGGAGCTGACAGAGCGTCAGCGACAGAATTAGCTTTACCTGGGATGTACGCGAATGAAGGATTGTACTCTTGAACAGTGAGTTGCCAACGGGCAAATTTTCCGGTTAAACTGGTTCCTTTGAATAACTCTGTGACAGCAAAATGATCGGTTAGAACGTGGATCTTATATCCGAGTATGATGTCTCTGAAGTGACGAAGAGACCAAACGACTGCGAGAGCTTCGCGGTGAGTGACACTGTAGTTGCGCTCAGTAGCATTGAGCAGACGACTGGCAAAGGCAACTGCGCGTGATTTACCATTTTCATCTCGTTGCATGAGGACAGAACCGATACCGATGTTTGATGCGTCAGTGCAAAGAATAAACTCCTTATTGAAATTAGGAAATGCGAGGACAGGAGCATTGCATAAGGCTTGCTTGAGGGTAGCGAATGCTTTCTCGCACTCGTCTGTCCATGCGAATGTTACATTCTTTTTAAACAATGATGTGAGAGGTTGAGCGATTTTACTGAAATCTTTGATAAATTGCCGATAAAATGCTGCAAGGCCAATGAAACCACGAACGTCATCAGCAGAACTAGGAGTAGGAAACTGTGATATCGCATGAATTTTATCATCAAGAGTGTGGATGCCATCTTTGTCAACTTTGTGGCCTAAGAATTTGATTTCACGTTTGAGGAACTGACATTTACTGAGTTTAAGAGTTAACCCAGCCTTTGCAAAACGTGACAGAACGTCTGAGATGGTTTCGAGGTGTTTGGGAAGATCCTTTAATGCGACTATCACATCGTTTAAGTAACAAAATACCGAAGAGCCTAAGAGGCCAGAGAGAACTGAGTTCATGAGACGCATGAAAGTTAAGGGACTATTACGTAAACCCATGGCCATACGTTTGAAAGCGTACTGGCCAGATGATGTGGTGAAAGCAGTGTAGTGCCGTGAACTTTCTTCTAGCTCGACCTGGAAGAAACCAGACTGAAGGTCGAGGGTGGAAAATACACTGTTTGGATCACCTATTGACTGGAGAAGATCAGACAAGATTGGCATAGGGAATCGATCGGGTATCGTCGCGGCGTTTAAACCACGGAAATTGACGATTACTCTCCACTCACCATTGGACTTAGGAACTAGAAACAGCGGGGCATTGAATGGTGATGCCGCTGGCTCTATGATATCCTCGTCCAGCATGCTTCTAATAGCGTCGTCCATTAACGTCCTGCGGCTGTGTGGGATGCGATAAGCTGGGACGTAGATGGGTGTTGAGCCTGGGGTGAGGTGGATGGAATGACGAACAGCATCGGTCTTGCCCAGAGGTTCACCCGGAAGAGAGACACATGATCTGAAAGTCGATAAGAGGGCAAGTAAATCTGTTTTTGTTTCAGGAAAATCAACATCACCAATATGCTGGTCAAGAAGAGGAGGAGGCTGTAATGGAGAATCTGAGGCAGTTGGTGAAGACATGGATGTGTGACAAGGAGATGAGGTGACAGGGGTGACAGGGGCAGGATAAGGGAGAACTTCGCCTAAAATCACGCCAGATTGAAGGGATATAGGGTGATTCGTGAGATTCTGAATGGCAATACAGCAAGAACTATCCTTGTCTAGGGTTGAAAGAACTGATTCGAGAGCGACACCATTCACTCAGGCAGAGTCGGGCAAACATAAGATGTCTGTCCCGGGGGGCACACCTTTGACGACGACGTGCACCAAACAGAGGTGGGTCTGTGTGACTACCACAGAGGAGGTCAACACAGCTTTCCTGAGTCTGGTGTTCGAGAGGACGTCAGACAGTGTTGTAGGAGAAGAGGGATTGTCGGTGTCGCTGTGCAGCGCTTCGCTAGGCGAGTCGGCTGGCGTAGATGATAAGACAGGATCAGGGATTACTGAGGGTGTCTCGAGCGATGAGGGAGGGACATGAGATGAGTCCTGAGAAGGCGTGTGCATGACAACGTAGACATCAGATGGTGGCGGTGACTCAGGGAAGGGTGAGGCAGAGATGAAGGTGCCATTCTGGGCGATTTGATGAATAGAAGGGAAAAGTGAGATGTTGAAGTGAGACATTGTATGGTATCCTATCAATATTTCAGCTGCAAAACATACATCATCCATGACATAGAAAAAATCTGAGATAGAAGGTTCAAGTGGAGACAAACAGACACTGAGGAGAACCTTTCTATGAGATATGACAACGTTTCCAGAGATACCACTAACAGTGATGTCTGGTGGATAACTCTGAAACTTGTGCCTTGAGGCAGCAGAGAGTTTTTCAAAAACATGAGTTTTAATGATGTTGACTGAGGCACCAGAATCGAAAAATGCACGGCATTTGTGAGAGGCTAATTTGACGTCAGCAGTCAGACCTTGGAAAAATCCGGAGGATTTAATAGGGACACATGAGAGAGGCACTGTCGGTGCATCCTCGAAAACAACACGTTTATGAGATGACTTACTACCGGCGGTCTTTAGAATGGACTTGAGTGTTACCGAGGAGGTGCGAGGCTCTGGCGCGAATCGTTTCCCGAAGATTGAGAAGACTGCATTTGTTGCTGGAAAAGGCGACATTCCTCAAGTAAGTGACCGCGTTTATTATGAAGGGAGCAGAAGGCATTACTGTTGAATTTATGATAACCTCTTTCGTCAAGCATTACTCGACAGTCCGCTGAGACGTGACCTTTGAGTCCACATCGGTAACATGTTACCTTTTTCGAGTCACGGGAGGATGAACGGTGACGAGAATGAGAGCGTTGATGAGAACGTGACAAATAAGTGTTTGACGGTGGAGATGGGCTCTGAGGGGAGGAGCTTCGGTACTGAGAAAATGGGGTCTTGATTAAGGAATGCGGGGACTGATCTAAACTTACTGGCTGAGGAACAGGTGGCGATTTCTCTGATATTTTCTTGCACAGATCATACAAAAAATCTTCCTTACTGAATTTAATGTCGCTTGCAACGGTGAAGGTTGGTGAATCGAGCTGAACAAGGAACAGAAAATACGATATAAGGCGTTTGAAATCAGTAGAAGATATTTTATTGTTTGCGTCAATCCACTGAAAGGATTTCATTTGCTCTGTTAACTCAGCACTGAGAGGATGCAATATTCTCTGCCTTATACACATCATGAGTAGAACGAGCAATATTAGTGAGAGTTTGAGCAATTTTGAGGAAGGAATGAGTTGCACCTAATTTTGAGTGACCAGAGAAATGAGAGATTAATGCTGTGGTGAGTTCATCGTATGTAGAAAAACTGAGGAATTTATCGGTTTTTATGAGTTTTCCCGCAAGACTAGATGGGTCATGACAAATCCGTGATTTTAAAATGGCAAATTTTTCCACATCAGAATGAGCTGAGCAACGTGTACATTAATCATTTACACGCCGGACAAAGGCTTGGACTGATTCAGAGTTAGTACCAGAAAAAGGAGGAATTGAGACATTATCAGATATGAGAGTAACCTGAGGTGTGGGTGTGTGAGGTGACTGGTCGTTAGACATCGTGATCACGTTGAGGAAATACACAAGGAAACAGAGAAACACTGAGTGTACACAAAAAATGTAGAATAACTAGCACAATAAAGATAAAAATATAATAAGAACTAAGGTACTTAACTAGCAGAAGACCAAGGAGGTGGAACACGTGGGCGCTGACTGGTGATGGGTGTCTTCTGGGCTGCGACACGTGGTGAAGAGCGATGGGCGTCTTGAGGGCGGAGACACGTGGTGAGTGCGTGGAGAACTTGTTTGAGGGGCCACGTGGTGATGGGTGATGACCGTCCTGAAGGGACACGTGGTGAAGGGCGATGGGCGTCTTGAGGGCGTCACGTGGTGATGCGTGGGCAGCGAAGATGGCGCGCCGCGAACAAAATGGAGGTAGAGGTGATGGGCGTCTTGAACAGCAGGGCGAGGAGGCTTGTACTCACTCGGAACAGATGCTACTGCAGAAGGGCGACGAAGGAAGCGACTGCAGGGCGTAGAGGAGGACACGAGGTGAGCGAGGCAAGGGCGTGTGTGTAGAGTCACTTACTGGCAGAACGATGCACGTGGTGAGGGTAGAGACGACGGAGGAAGATGAAGCTTGATAATTCGTCGCTTGAAAGGACGAATACCACCGTTGCACACCAATTGTATTAGAATAGGATGTGTTTGGTACCGGCCTGGTACCCACGTGGCTTGGAGAGTAGGGTTGAGATGATGGAGGTCTTGTTGAAACACACACAGCTTGATATATATATATATATATATATATATATATATATATATATATATATATATATATATATATATATATATATATATATGATATATTGACACAACACGACTTGAGTAGATACAGAAGAGTATATATATATAGTGACTATGAAACCTTAGCCTGCCTTGAGAGAGATGACGAAACGACTTGTTGATGGTAGCGAGCTGAGAAGAGCGACTCGTTGATGTCGTCGTCAGGCTGAGAATGAGAGTGAGAAGTGGTGCTGGCGGGAGACTGGGAGTAAGAGTGGGTGGAGCCAAAGGGTCGCGCGGTTAAAATGCGCGACTATGATTGGCCTGAGTTGACCTGGGATGACGTCAAACTCACAGAGCGTTCCTGATTGGAAGCGGCATGTGTGGCCTCTGACTTGACGCCTTGACTGGGAAATCTTTTATCTGCGAGGGAGATGGAAAGTTCCCTACCCGCACACACTCTCTCGCGGCTAAAAACAATGAATAACTTAAAACTAATTAACAATGAATACAGATACAGATATGATACACTAGCTGCTTCGTCTAAATCCGGAGGCCTATATATAATCCCTACAACAAACTTTTTTCCCTTCTATAATAATGTCAATCCATAATTATTCCGTATTCCTATCTGTTTTTATTGTGATATTGACATAACTTTTTAATGTGTTTCTAACGTACAGTGCTACACCTCCCACTCTCCTCCCTTCTCTATCCCTGTGAAAAAAAGTGTACCCATCTATTCCTACTTCTGATAAGAAATGTTTGCCTGCAATATCTAACCAAGTTTCTGTAATACCTATAATATATAACTCTTCAACATATGCGATACCTCTAAGTGTGTCTATCTTATTAATTACACTTCTACTGTTTGTATAAAAGACTCTTAAGTTCATGTACCTCCCTCTCTTTACCCCGTCCTTTGTCACTATTACCCTTACCTCTATTAATATTTAGTTTCCCTGACTGGACTGCCTAACTGCCCTCTCAAGACACTCACTAAGCTCCTGCACCCCCTTCCTACTGAAGTGTACTCCATCCCTGGCATACAGCTCCTGTCTCCCATAAAACCTGCTCCACTCATCTATAAAACCCACCCCATGCTCCCCACACATCCTCATCAACCTCTCGTTGAGGCCAAGGGCATGTGAGAGCCACCAGCCTCTAACTCCCTGTCTAGGAAGCACCCCTGACACTATATACCTCCTACCACTCTCCTTTATCTCCCTCAGAAACTCCCTATACCTATCCATTAGCTTCTCTGGCCTTACCCTGCCTATATCGTTCATGCCCAAAACAATTAGTGCAACATTAATTAATTAATTAATATTTGAGTACAGTAATAACAGTTAGTGCAACATTAATTTTTACTAATATATGAGTACAGTAAAAAAAATTAGTGCAACATTAATTATTACCATTATCTGAGTACAGTAAAAACTATTAGTGCAACATTAATTATTCTCATTATCTGAGTATAGTAAAAACAATTAGTGCTACATTAATTATTCCCCTTATCTGAGTACAGTAATAACAATTAGTGCAACATTAATTATTCCCCTTTCTAAGTACAGTAAAATCAATTAGTGCAACATTAATTATTAAATTATCTGAGTACAGTAAAAACAATTAGGGCAGCACTAATTATTCCCATTATCTCAGTACAGTAAAAACAATTACAGTAAAACCTCGATATAACGAACCCGCTTATAGCGAATTTTGGATATAACGAACATCATTTCCTGGCCGAACCAAGTCGGATATAACAAACCAGTTCGTTATATCTGAGGCATTGGGTGAGCCGGCTGAACTCTCCACTTTGTATGAACATGAACGTGCCGACGCGCACGCCACTCAGTTCACAGTTAGCTCTCACTGTGAAGAGTTGGACGCGCTCGTGCTCTCTCCACTTGCTACCTACTACACACCTACTACCTACAGTACTATCTACTGAGAAATGGCTTCGAGGGCTCCTTCTCTTAACGTCTTAACAAACGAAACCTCGTATATAGCGAACTCGGTTGGTATTTTTACCGAACTTCGGATATAAAGAATTATCGGATATAGGGCCATATCTCTAGTCATTTCGTACCAACCGTCGCGCCGGGCCGCGGTCATCGTAATATATGCACAATAATGGAACCATCGGGTAAATTCGCTGGGCTGCTATCCCCATCATCGGAATTTGCTGTAAATATTTTTCGTTATATTCCAATTAAGAGACTTCAGATATTTGAAAGACACTAAATAATTTAAATTAAAAATACTGATGTAGTTTGAAGATGCTCCAGAACATTGAAATACAACAGTTAGATTTTGGTGAAGAACTTATTTGTCAATGAAGAACGGAAGCCACCAGCGCAGCAGCAGACACAAGTACCTCTGCACTTTGGCGTATAATTTTAGTTATTTCCAGTTAAGGTAAGATACATGTATTTCAGCATTCTTGGTAGTATATTTATGAAGGAACTATGAAGAGACACAGCCTTTCATAGCATATTAATCCTAGAATAGGTATACAATTGTGTTAGGAGCAGATAAATGTAAGAGAAAGCGTTCCTGGCAGCTTGCGTTATATTTTACGCCTTGTGTAAATATTATTTCCAGCGATCTAAGGTAATTTGCACATATTTCTTCATTCTTGGTAGTATATTTATTAAAGAACTATGAACAGAAGCATAGCATATTAATCCTAGAATAGTATAGTATACGTAATAGTGGGAAGACAGGTAGGTAGTTAGGCATACATATATCCTTTCTAGGCTACCTAGCTGAATGTTTAGATATTGTGACCCCTAAATTACTACTTAAACCAAATATTTTCGAGAATGGTTAAGAAATAGCCCCCTCAACCCTCCCTATTTGTAGAGTCTGTCCTTTTTTTTTTTTATCATAGCATAAAGAAAACTTATGTGAACTAAACTTGATAATTTTGAGTCTTTCATGATTCAAGCCAAGCAAGTTGACTAGTGTTATGCTGAGATGTATAAATACAAGGTTACACCTTCTTATACTATAATTTTCACAATTTATATACTGTTTACAGTAAGTTAGTTATAAACATAATTTATTTAAGAATTATTGGAATGCTGTGAGTGCTGATATTTTGTAATCATTCTAACATGTAAAATGTCAGTCTGGATGTAAAAATAATACAAGTGCTTATATATATTGGTTCTATCAATTACATAATGTTAATTTTCGTTGGTTTACTTTATCAGGATATAATTGTATATATTTTCTCTTATCAGAATGGCTAACTATGATGAATTTGGTGACGGTGAAGACCTGGCAGTGGGAGAAATTGGCTTCCAGACCATTATAACATTTTCATCACAGACAAGATCCCTTCCAAGTGTACTAAGAAGAGGAATTTAGACAACGATTTTGACTCTCTAAAGAATGTACACAAGGTGAAAGAGGTTTGCATCGATGGTTATGAGGATATATGATAGATCATCACTAATGTTGGTACATCCTAGGATGGGAATAGCTTGATTAACAGTAACAATGTGTTGTCGCTAGACTTGTCATCTGTAAGACAGCAAGGTTAATTTAATACAACTATCTACATAAAAAGCTCATAGCGTACGGTACTCACTTGCCAATTGGTAAATATGCAAGCGAGTACCGTATGGTACTCATTTGCCAATTGGTAAATATGCAAGCGAGTACCGTATGCCGTATGGTACTCACTTGCCAATTGGTAAATATGCAAGCGAGTACCGTATGGTACTCACTTGCCAATTGGCAAATATGCAAGTGAGTGCCATACGGTACTCACTTGCCAGTTGGTAAATATGCAAGCGAGTATCGTATGGTACTCACTTGCCAATTGGTAAATATGCAAGCGAGTACCGTATGATACTCACTTGCCAATTAGTAAATATGCAAGCGAGTACTGTGTGGTACTCACTTGTCAATTGGTAAATATGCAAGTGAGTACCGTACGGTACTCACTTGTCAATTGTTAAATATGCAAGTGAGTACCGTACGGTACTCACTTGCCAATTGGTAAATATGCAAGTGAGTACCATACGGTACTCACTTGCCAATTGGTAAATATGCAAGTGAGTACCGTACGGTACTCACTTGCCAATTGGTAAATATGCAAGTGAGTACCGTACGGTAATCACTTGCCAATTGGTGAATATACGGCCGGGAGGCGGGAACATTTTAACAACTTCGGGACCCGAAGGAACTAAGAATATATTTGCTTCAAGGCTATATATACATATGTAGTTAATAAAGGAGTATAGGATTAACAGGAACTACCTAATGTAGGCCTCCGGGCCTTTTGTAGCTTCCTTATATTCTTATTCTTATGTTCTCATGTTTTTTCCCAATATGCAGCCAAACAACCCTAATATATTATATATGACATGCCTGAGACCCTTAAAATGTATTCATTTCCACCCCAAATTCAGAAAATTCATTGTAGGATGAAGTATGTGTATTTGATGGTAAAACACATCAATTTTTCTAACTCATGTCTCCCAGTCCAACCTATCTTAAAGCTACTTATGGCTCTCAGATACATGGCAACAGAGAATGTTCAACTTTGTATTACTGACTGTTCAGATATGTTACAAGCAAGTGTAAGCAAATGTCTCAAGAGCTATTCCTTCCCTGTGAACAAAAACTTTTTATCCAAGCCATAGACTACACCATACTTGACTGGACACTCGCGACAATCGCTGACAGACGATATTACATGTAGGCCCTACAGATTCCGCTGCTATGAGTGATGCCAGATAATACTTCATATATCAGTTCATATTCTACTTAGGACATTGTATTTCATGTCTTTACAATCAGTAATGATTGCTGAATCATGACTGAACCTAAAAAAATATTTTACAACTTTTGCAAATAGGAAATTAATATAAAGATTATAAGTTTGAGTGAAAAATCGTGTGGGAGTTTTGTATAAAGCATATTGTTTATAGCAAAAATTTCTGGCAGATTCGCAATAATTTCAGAAGTAAAACATCACATATTGTGAAATCACCATTCCTGAATATGATTTGATTCTGATTAAATGTCATATTATCGTTATATCGGCTTGGGAATGATTTTTTCACAACAATTCGTGGCTTGATCTTGATCTTGATGTCACAGGAGGTCTGAGTTGAGAAACTATCGTTTATTCAGTATATATGCAACAAAAAAATTATTGCACCTCTTTTTTCAATGACGTTTTATGAGTATGAGAAAAATAGGATAGACGACAATACAAGAAAACACCCAAATATAAATTATAATTCGATGCAAATATAGCATTTACTTCTCGCATGACTAATTCAAGGCGAAAGAGGTCACAAAAAGAGGAAGAGGAAGACCAAAACAAACCTTTGAGGCGTGGTCACACTAGCTATTGATATCGATTGATCTGTGGTTATGGCTGGATTCGCCAGCCATTTGAGTGGTCATAAACATATTCTTCACATCACTCTGAGGTGTTTGCTTTTGTTTGAGGTTTCTACGATGATTTTAAGTATATTATTCAAATAAAACAAACAAAAAATGGCCTCAGGACACATTTGCGAAAGACCCGATTTCGAGTGCACAGTCACGTATGGTGTATTCTATGGTATTGCATATCAATATAGACTACATGGGCTATGCATGTAAGTGTTTTCAGATTGAAATTCCAATATTCCTGGAAATTATTGCAAATTTTGTGTTTTTATTGGTGTCAAAATTTAATAATTGTCGCCCACCGATGACGTATGTTGACTAATTTGTTTTTGTTGCTCATAAACATATTCTTCACATCACTCTGAGGTGTTTGCTTTTTGTTTGAGGTTTCTATGATGATTTTAAGTATTTTATTCAAATAAATCAAACAAAATATCGCCTCAGGACACATTTGCGAAAGACCCGATTTCGAGTGCACAGTCACGTATGGTGTATTCTATGGTATTGCATATTAATATAGACTACATGGGCTATGCATGTAAGTGTTTTCAGATTGAAATTCCAATATTCCTGGAAGTTATTGCAAATTTTGTTTTTCTTGGTTTCTTAGGATTTAATAATTGTCGCCCACTGATGACGTACGTTGACTAATTTGTTTTTGTTGCTCATAAACATATTTTCTACATCACTCTGAAGTGTTTGCTTTTTATTTGAGGTTCCTATCTTATTTCTAAATATTTTATTTTATTTTTCTAAAAATCTGCCGTAGGGCCTGTTTGCAAAAGGTCAGATTTCGAGTGTCCAGTCAAGTATGGTGTAGTCTATGTCCAAGCATTTTGCTTGTTATATGAACATGATCTCGATCATGTTAGAAAAAATTTTGTGATTAAGATTGTTAAATAAATGTAGTTGATGAGAACCAGTTAAATTTTTAGAGCCAATATGTGAAAGGGTTAAAGGAAATTTAATTTAATCCCATGTCATATTTCGTGTCACTAGAGACGCAGCTGTCTGGAGGAACACCTCCAGACAGCTGCTTTGTAAGTAAAGCAGTTGACAGGTAGATATGGATAAAACAAATATGAAGAAAAACTTTACATAGAAAATGAAAATACGACAAAAAAAACTACCTGAGATTCTCATGTAAGCCTTTAACATATAGAAAATATATACACTAAAGAAAAAAAGGAAAAAGAAAAAACAAAATAGCATAACCCTTAACATATAGCATACATACATTTCCTTAACATATACAATATACATTGCTACAATAACCTATTCAGTAGCTTCATAAAATGATCTAGCAGATTCTAAAAATCTATTACGATAATGGAAACTCCTCCATATTTTGTAGAGTATTTTGTATAAACTGTAAGCTTACTTCTGCTTCTTTGCGCTGTAACTCCAGATTTTACTTTAAATTTTTTTCTTCTTCCAATAGTTTAGTTTTACTATGTGTTCCTTTGTTTGTCGTGTAAAGTTATTAATATTTCGAGAAATACTTCATGACATACAAAATAGCTGATATATAAATGATGATTGGAACAAACTCGGTCAGCAGGTAGTTAGTGCATAGACAATAGGGAGTTACCAGTGAAGACCACGACTTCATGGATGGAGGATGGTGTTGGTAGCTAAGGCGTTTACATGTAATGTCAAGACCACTTGCCAAGATGCAATGACTAGGCAAATTCTGACCAACACATCGCAAACACTTTCAAGATACGAATTTCTGCGTTTGCGAGTGTTTGGCCTCTGGTCAT
>JAXIVD010000125.1:2500-37500 GCA_036785275.1 Cancer borealis | reverse complement strand
AGTTGGTACCGATGACTTAACTTGTAAGGGGGCGGAGCTAAGCTTCGGTTTAAGGCCTCTTCTATTTGTTCCCAATAATATACTCCGGATTCTGCTCTGAATCCGAATCTGTTTTGGATTAATTGGGTGCAAATAGAACAGCAGAATTTGTTTTGGATTCGCTGGATCAAAACAATAACAATGAGAGGCCAGTCGCTGCCCAGCCGTCACACTAGTCACTTCTCCTAGGAAGTGTCGAGAGTTACAACTTTCATTTCCTGATGCATTTAGGATAATAGCGGCATCTCTAATTATCACCAACCTGCTTATTGTACAATAAAAAATCTTTATATAACTAAATGTGTTATTGAAAACATCATTAGATTCTTGAAAAGTAGATTTAAGTCTGATGAACCTTGACATTGTTACACCTATTATTTCTTTACAAAAACTGCTCCACCTCTTTATTATAAATATACTATACATAGTGTACTCAACATATCTATGAAGGTTTCTGGCGGTGCTCACCATTATTTAACTTGCAAAACTTCTTTGAAATTATGATAGGTTACGTTAGTTTGGTTAGGTTATATCAAGTTATGGCTATGTTAAAGTTGTTAGGTTACGGTTATGTTATGGTTAGGTTCGATTATATAAGATTTTTACATTTTATCACCCAGAAGTTAGGGTTCACAAAATAGTTTTTCTTGGGGTTTGGGTATTAAAATGTAAAAATCTTATGTAACCGAACCTAACTGAACCGCACCAAACCTAACGTAACATAACCATAACATAACCGCAAACTAACCTAACAACCTTAACTAACTTAACCAACATAATATAACTTCAAAGACGTTTTGCGAGGTAAATAATGGGCAGTACCGCCTGAAACTTTCACAGATGTGTTGAGTACGCTATGTATAGTATGTAAGACTTCATATATATAATAAAGAGGTGGAGCAGTAGTTGTAAAGAAATACCCCCTATTTTTATATATGTCTAATCTGTAGCGCCGATAGGCTTTCCCTGGTTATGTTAGATTTGGGTAAAACTTAACTTTTACACCCAGCCAAAAAACCTTACATTCCCACATGTCCTCATGTTTATTTGGGAGAAGATGGGGAATGGGGATGTCTTATTCACTATTTATTTGGGACGGTAATGAGTGTCAGAATCATTTGTGTATATCAATGTAGAGTAGAGCTTCCCCTTAACCAAAATAAACTTTGGGGATATCTTATTTAACTATTCATATGCTACGGTTATACATATTTTTGTACCTATACTAACATTTATGCAGAATTTTTGTACCATTTAATCTCTCACGTACAAGTAAGTTGTTTTCTTGGGAGTATATATCAAAATTCAAAGAAAATAAATAATCCGGTTAGAGGCTGCTGTTACATCTCCTTTGTTTCTGGTATTCATCACCATTATTATAGAATTTTAAGCCTACAGTAGTATTTCTGAAACGTTTCTCTACCACTTAATATTTTTCTCGTATATATACACTGTTTTTATTGGAGGTATATTTACAGATCACGGGTTAAGATGGTAAATAGAACACGATTTCGCGGCTAAGCCCCGCCCAGAGCGGCCAAGCCCCTCCCAGATTCAGTGATCTGAAACGGATTCACGCAAATAGGAGAGGCCTTCAGAAGGACTAGAGATATCAACATGCGTAAACCCGGCCACCGACACGAAGGTCGGGAAGATTTGAATATCTGCGGGACCCGAAGTGACTAGGAATACGGTCCATAACGTCAGACACCCCGCCCCAATTGGTTCGTTATATCGAGGCTTTACTGTAGTGCAACATTAATTATTACCGTTATCTGAGTACCATATTAACAATTTGTGCAACATTGATTATTTCCCTTATTTGAGTACAGTAAAATTCACAGGTTACAAAACGATGCATGTTTGAATATTCCCAAACTTTGGGTGGTGTTTGCAAACACTAAGATTAAGATGTTTCCCCAGGTTTTAGCATGCATAGCCTCATGTGCACATGTAGTGTAAATAAGATAGTAGTGAATACTATTAATTGTACCACTTTACTGTCACATCATTATAAGATTGACACATTAGCCTTTACATAGGAGGGAGTGTAAGCCTTACCCTGTGTGGTGTGAGTGAGTCAGGAAGCAGGGTGTTGACTGCAGGCAGGAACAGAGTATCAAGACAGTGCATGGCTCTGTGTATTGACTGTCACCTTTGTTGCAGGCTCAGAGACCAGAGTCCAAGCCGGGTGTTCCGCTCAGCATCAACCAGACCTGCTCCAGCTTCCCCGAGGGTTCTTGCAGGACCGGCTGTGCTGTGTGCTGCCGGAAGCGGTGCTGCAGTGGAGGCAGTGAGGCCAGGCAGCAGCATGAGTGGTCGGGAGCAGCAGGATCAGTCTGCCTCAGGTGTGGGAAGCCACAGGTGTGATGGCAAGAATCAGCTCAAGGCAGGCAGCTCTGTCCACAGAGGAGAGAGAAAGTTTGAGTGCAAGCAGTGTTCCAAAACTTTTAAATTTAAGAGTGTTCTTAACACACATACCCTGACACATAATGGTGTTAAAGATTATGAATGTAAACTGTGTGAGAAAAGATTTACCCAAAAGTCTCATCTCACCAAACACACCCAGACACACAATGGTGTTAAAGATTTTGAATGTAAACTGTGTGAGAAAAGATTTACCCATAAGTGTACCCTCACGAAACACACCCTGACACATAGTGGTGTTAAAGATTATGAATGTAAACTGTGTGAGAAAAGATTTACCCAAAAGTCTAACCTCACCCAACACACCCTGACACACAATGGTGTTAAAGATTTTGAATGTCAACAGTGTGGGAAAAGATTTACCCATAAGTGTACCCTCACCAAACACACCCTAACACATAGTGGTGTTAAAGATTATGAATGTAAACAATGTGGGAAAAAATTTACTTTAAAGTCTCACCTCACCCAACACACCCTGACACACAGTGGTGTTAAAGATTATGAATGTCAACAGTGTGGGAAAAGATTTACCCATAAGTGTACCCTCACCAAACACACCCTGACACACAGTGGTGTTAAAGATTATGAATGTCAAATGTGTGAGAAAAGATTTAGCCAAAATTCTCACCTCACCACACACACCCTGACACATAGTGGTGTTAAAGATTATGAATGTAAACAATGTGGGGCAAGATTTACTTTAAAGTCTACCCTCAATAAACACACCCTGACACACAGTGGTGTTAAAAATTATAAATGTGATGAATGTGGGAAAAGATTTGCTAACATTTCTTATTTGAATGAACACATCTTGAGACACACTGGCGTGAGGAAGTTCAAGTGTGATGTTTGTTGGAAGTGTTTCAAGACAAAGCGTGATATACGCAGCCACATGCGGATCCACTTTTGAGGTGGTGTGTTGTTTTATATATATATATATATATATATATATATATATATATATATATATATATATATATATATATATATATATATATATATATATACACACACACACACACATATCAAGACAAAGCGTGATATACGCAGCCACATGCGGATCCACTTTTGAGGTGGTGTGTTGTTTTATATATATATATATATATATATATATATATATATATATATATATATATATACATATATATATATATATATATATATATATATATATATATATATATATATATATATATATATATATATATATATATGTGTGTGTGTGTGGTGCCCGGGGGGGAGAATAGTTGATTTTGTTACTATTATTATACGAAATTTTTATTGATGGTTACTGATATTAATTATTTCCCTGTCTATAAAAAAAAGATAAGCTGCCACCACCCCACAAAGTTTAATGAGAACTTGAGGATTCTCAGGGAATTTAATTACTTCCTTAAGGGAAGTTAAGATACTCGAAAGAATGGTAATTATGACTAGGGAGATATAGGTGACCAATGGGTAGTATTAACTGAACAATTTATCTGGTTGGTAGAGTGAACCGAGTTTTGCTAAGGCACATGGGAACGTGGATCTGTTTCATATCCTTTTTCAAGTCGTGTTGAGGACTTACCTACACTTACCTTACCACACTATAGGAGGAGAAATTACAAAACGAGGTAAATTCTTTTGATAAATTAATGGTATTTATTCACCTTACAATTTGGATGATACTGGCTGGACATTGAATTTACACCGAAAAAAATAACTAAGGCATCAGAAAACTTAGCTGCTCACAACAGAGAAATAAAAATAAAAGTATACACTGAGTTGGCTTTTCTCTATCTCATTCCGAGACATCACCTCTCTCCACTTACAAAAATTTATACCCTTGATTCCCTTCCCTAACTAATTCACCCTATAAATGTTATAATTTAGTAACTGGGCCTGAGAGTAGTTAAGTAACCTTCTCTCAGTGAAGAACCTTCAGTCCTCCGTATTTTCCTAAACTAGGGTGAGATCAGTAATTCCTTGCTACACTAATTGGCTCAAAATTACATATTGAAATCCTTCCTCTCCCCAACACCGAGGATTAACACGAGATTCTTACACCTGAGCACACTTGCTGGGTCTATCAGACCGTCGTACGTGACACATGGTTTATCCTTTTGACTAAAGAACAACACTGAGATTGGCTTTGGCTTTATAGCCATAAATTTCACTAAAAGAAAAAGAAAAGACAAGAAATGGGGGATGTGTGTAAGGTGTGGTGGAGGCACTCCATATTTCCCTGTAAACGGGGCGCGGGTTGATTAGCGTCTCGATAATTCACTTTCCACAACTCAGAAGTTAGTACATAGTCACTATAACATGAAAATTACAATGAAAAAGATATATGGTACACAATGGAATATTATTATGGGGGAAAAGGGGGCCATGTGGTTCAGGTTTACTTGTCCTTCCTTAAAAGGGAAGGAAATTACGATCATCCACTTATAATGGATCTCAAAAGAGGTTTACATGAATTGCCAGGATAATAGGGGAGGCTATGGGTTATATAAAGGCCTCTTCTATTTGTTCTCAATAATCTACTCCGGATTCTACTCCGAATCCGAATCTGTTTTGGATTAATTGGGTGCAAGTAGAACAGCAGAATCTGTTTTGGATTCGCTGGATCAAAACAATAACAATGAGAGGCCAGTCGCTGCCGTCACACTAGTCACTTCTCCGAGGAAGTGTTGAGAGT
Source organism: Cancer borealis (assembly GCA_036785275.1). Taxonomy (NCBI): domain Eukaryota; kingdom Metazoa; phylum Arthropoda; class Malacostraca; order Decapoda; family Cancridae; genus Cancer; species Cancer borealis. The sequence goes on along the minus strand of JAXIVD010000125.1, from coordinate 32,351 downwards.
TACAACTTTCATTTCCTGATGCATTTAGGGTGACAGCGGCATCCCTAATTATCACCAACCTGCTTATTGTACAATAAAATTTTTTTATATAACTAAATGTGTTATTGAAAACACCATTAGATTCTTGAAAAGTAGATTCAAGTCTGATGAACCTCAAGGTTAACCTTGACAATGTTGCACCTATTATTTCTTTACAAATACTGCTCTACCTCTTTATTATAAATATACTATACATAGTGTATTCAACATATTTGTGAAGGTTTCTGGCGGTGCTCACCATTTTTTACCTCACAAAACTTCTTTGAAATTATGATAGGTTATGTTAGGTTGGTTAGATTATGTCAAGTTATGGTTATGTTGAAGTTGTTAGGTTACGGTTATGTTCAGTTAGGTTCGATTATATAAGATTTTTTACATTTTATCACCCGGAAGTTAGGGTTCGCAAATTAGTTTTTTTTGGGGTTTGGGTATTAAAATGTAAAAATCTTATGTAACCGAACCTAACTGAACCGCACCAAACCTAACTTAACATAACTGCAAACTAACCTAACAACCTTAACCTAACCATAACTTAACCTAACTTAACCAACATAACATAACTTCAAAGACGTTTAGCAAGGTAAATAATGGTAAGCACCCCCTAAAACCTTCACAGATGTGTTGAGTACACTATGTATAGTATGTAAGACTTCATGTATATAATAAAGAGGTGGAGCAGTAGTTGTAAAGAAATACCTCTTATTTTTATATATGTCTAATCTGTAGCGCCTATAGGCTTTCCCTGGTTAGGTTAGATTTGGGTAAAACTTTACTTTACATCCAGCCAAAAAATCTTACATTCCCACATGTCCTCATGTTTATTGGGAGAAGATGGGGAATGGGGATATCTTATTAACTATTTATTTGGGACGATAATGATTGTCAGAATCATTTGTGTATATCAATGTAGAGTAGAGCTTCCCCTTAACCAAAATAAACTTTGGGGATATCTTATTTAACTATTCATATGCTACGGTTATACATATTTTTGCAAACATTTATGCAGAATTTTTGTACCATTTAATCTCTTTCACGTACAAGTAAATTGTTTTCTTGGGAGTATATATCAAAATTCAAAGAAAATAAATAACCCGGTTAGAGGCTGCTGTTATATCTCCTTCGTTTCTGGTATTCACCATTATTATACAATTTTAAGCTTACAGTAGTATTTCTGAAACATTTTTCTACCACTTAATATCTTTCTCGTATATATACACTGTTTTTATTGGAGGTATATATTAATAATAGATTCCAAGAAGAGGCTGCTGTTATATATCTCCTTTGTTTTTGATATTCATCACCACTATTATACAATTCTGTGCCTACAGTAACATTTCTACAATATTTCTCTACCGCTTACTATCTTCCTCGTATATATACACTGTTTTATTGGAGGTATATATCAATATTAACTTCTGAGAAGAGGCTGGCTCAGGCTGGTGCAAAAAACCCGCGAACGAGTGTCGTCTGCTATAACCCACCTCCCAAATCAGATTCGACGGATTCAGGAATCTGTTACAGATCACGGGTTAAGATGGTAAATAGAACACGATTTCGCGGCTAAGCCCCGTCCAGAGCGGCCAAGCCCCACCCAGATTCAGTGATCTGAAACGGATTCACGCAAATAGAAGAGGCCTTAAGAATGTTGAGAGGCACTGGACTTCACAAATATTGAGAAATTTACGTGAATATCTTTCACTAACCTGTAAACGGGGCGCGGGTTGAGTAGCGTCTGACGCTATCACCGGGAAAAAGGCGGGAATGGGAAGGGGGGGAAGGGGGTTTTCGAGAATATTCCACCTTTGATCTTTTTACTGAGTGATTATTGAGAAATGAAATTATTATTAACTTATACAAAATTAATTTTGATGTGGAACAAGTATCATCTTGAAACCTAATAAATGGGATTTCTGGATTAATATATATGGGGGCGATTCGATTACGTGCATTCTGTCACGTAGACAAGCGGGAACATGAGTATTGCACAACATGATGAAATATCACATATTTCTTAATAAAGTGTTGTGAGAAGATAGCTAAGTAAGTTAATTATATTAGACTATGGAGTGCAGTTTTACGAGTAAATGAATATTAATGGCTTGAATATATGATTCTAATTTCTTTCCATAGAAAACTGACTTGGGGGGATGACCATACGAAACTTGAATATTTGGGGGCAATTCCAACATAAGATAATTATATCACTACACAAGACATTGTAATCATAATGTGGGGGGGGGGGGGGGGGCGGAAATGTGCCAGGCAACAAAGGCCATATGGCACTATTGGGGTAGTAGGGTTAGGTAGTAGGGCTAGGTGGGGGTAGGGTCTGGTAGGGGTTAGATTAGATGTAGGACGATAGCGGTACGAAGAAAGGATATAAGGGCAGGGAGGGAAAAGGAAGGGGACTCAGCGAGGATGTCAGCAAGACGGGGGGCACGGGACAGGGAGGAAAGGTGGGGGAAGGCTGCAAGACGAGGGGCTGCGAAGGCGGAACATGAAAGGAGGAGAAGAGGAAGGGAGGAAAGGACGCCACAAGATGGGCAGACGGAGGAAGGGAAACGGGACATCAGGTAGGAATGGGTGAATCTGGTGTGGCTAATTCGTAAGTGGGCCAGGGCAGTCTCCCAGCGTCTAGTAGGATGAGATGGGTGGGACCAAGGGGAATCAGAGGGCTTGACAGCGCGAAGTTTATTAGAGATAAGGGTGGACCAGAAAGATTGCCAGCGGGTATAAAGGAAAGTTCGGAAAACTGGGAAGTAATCAGAAACAGGAAGGGAGGAAGTGCAAAAGGTAGGAAGGGTGAGGGCGTCATGTGCCAAAGAGTCAACAGTATCGTTACCATGGATTCCAACATGACTGGGTACCCAGCAAAAACGAACTGTTTTGTGACGGACAGAAAGGCGGAATAAGCAGTCCTGGATGTCGCGAACAAGAGGGTGTGAAGAGGAAAAGGAAGATAAAAGGGAGAGGGACGACCGAGAGTCGGTAAAAATAGTATAAGAAGAAGCGCTGAGGCGGAAGATGCGGCGGAGGGGAAAAAGAATCGCGAACAGCTCAGTAGTAAGAACGCTGGCCTCAAGAGGGAGACGGTATTGGAAATAAGTGTCAGGAAACAGGACAGCACAGCCCGAGTCAGTAGAAGACTTGGAGCCATCAGTATAAACGTGTACGCTACCAGAATGAGTAGGAAGATGAGCCGAGAAATGGGAGCGTAAGACACAGGAAGGGATATTAGATTTCGGGGAGATAGGGAAGACAGAGGAGCAAAAGGAGAGGTGAGGGGAGAGCCAGGGGGGAGTAGAGGAAACAGAGAATGGGAGCGGATTAAGGGAGGGGGAAGAAGGATGGGACAGAAGGGCACGCATACGGAGGGGGAAGGGCACAGGTAAGCGAGGCCGGGTGGCAAAGGTTGCAGACAGAGAAGGAGGGATACGCAAAGCGGAGGAGGGAAATTGAAGGGAACGGGCATAACAGCGGAGGGAAAGGAGGGCCCAGTGACGGGGAAGAGAAGGGAGGCCGGCTTCAGTGTATAAGCTCTCCACAGGGGAAGATCGGAAAGCACCAAGAGCGAGGCGGAGACCAAGGTGATGAACAGGGTCAAGGAGGCTGAGGACGGAGGGGGAGGCGGAAGAATAAACATGGCAGCCATAATCAAGGACAGAAAGGACCAGTACAGTATGCAGCGAAAGCAGAGTCTTGTGGTCAGCACCCCAAGACACATGGGAGAGGGTTTGTAGAAGACGGAGGCGGCGAAGGGCGGTATCCTTGAGAGAGAGGACATGCTGGCGCCAAGTAAGGCGAGAGTCGAAGATAAGACCAAGAAACTTGCCCGATGTGCGATACTCAAGAGGGGTGCCATAAAGAAGAAGGGGAGGAGGACAAGCAGTACGGGACCGTGAAAAGTAAATATAGAAAAACTTTGTAGGGGAGAAGTGGAAGCCATGGTCGGTGGCCCAAGAGGAGGTGGCAGTAACAGCAGATTGAAGAAGGCGATGGAGAAGGGAGGAGGAGCTGCTCGAGGCATAAATGGCGAAATTGTCTACATAAAGAGAGGACCTGACACCAGGTGGGAGGGTAGAAACGATGCCGTCAATGGTCAGGAGGAAGAGGGTAGTACTCAGGACCGAGCTCTGGGGCACACCTTCGTACTGACAGAAGGGGGGGGGGAGCAAGAAGAAGCAACCCTAATGCGGAAGGAACGGTTTCGCAGGAAGTTATGTTGCCAGAGACACCGACACAGGACAGCTGGTGAAGGATGTGATGGCGCCAAGTAGTGTCGTAAGCTTTCTCAAGATCAAAGAAAACAGCTAAGACAGATTCTCGTCGGGCAAAAGCAGAAGTAATATATGTTTGTAAGCGAGCGAGAGGTTCCGCTGTACCACGGGCACGTCGAAAGCCAAACTGAGTGGGGGAGAGAAGGTTCTTTGATTCGAGGTACCACATCAATCGGAGATTGATCATGCGCTCAAGGAGCTTGCAGACACAGCTAGTCAGAGCAATGGGCCTATAATCCTGGGGAAGAGTACCAGACTTGTTAGGCTTAAGAAAAGGGAGTATAAATGCATCGCGCCATTGGGGTGGGAAGTCCCCAGTTAGCCAAACGCGGTTATAAAGGTAAGTAAGAAGGTCAGGGAGACAGTAGGAAGGTGGCGGAGCATCTGATAGTGTACACCATCAGGGCCCGCAGAGGTGTTACGACAGCACTTTAAGGCAGAGGTAAGTTCAGAAGGGGAGAAGGGGGTGTTATATGAAGTATTAGAAGAAAGTGTGAAGGTAATAGGGGTGTGCTCACGTACCGCCTTAAGGGCAGCAAACTCAGGAGGAAGATGGGAACCACTGCTGACACTGCTAAAAAAACGAGCCCAGTTCAGTGGCAACCTGGAAGGGTTCAGCAATATCAGGCGAAGTACAGGAGCAAAGGAGGGTGGGTGTTTACCTGATAATTTATGAATACGGCGCCAGACTGAAACAATGGGGGTAGAGGAAGTCAAGGTAGACACATAAGCACGCCAACTGTTGGACTGAGCCAATCTAGTGGTCCGGCGGAACCTAGCCGAGGCACGTTTAAAGTTAACAAAGGCCGGGAGCTGACCGGGAGTGTCCCGTTTACATCGGTAACTACTCCAGGCCGTCCGTTTCAAGTAAAAGGCAGTAGTGCAGGCAGGGTTCCACCAGGGAACACATTTGGAGATAAAGGGGCGGGAAGTCCGAGGGATGGAGACAAAAGCAGCAGCGAGGACGGACGTGGTAAAATAGATCAACATATCAGAAGAGGAGGTAAAATCAGGAGAGGAGAGACGGAGGGCAGACAGTGAGGCAAAAGCACGCCAGTCTGCCCTACCAAAGCACCAGCGAGGGGGACTGGGGAGAAGGATGTAGGAAGTAGGAGAAAGAAGAACCGGGAAATGATCACTACAGGGATTGTGGTCAAGAACCGACCAGTGGAGATCTAGCAGTAGGTCAGGGGAACAGAGGGCGAGATCGAGACAGGAGAAAGTCTGGATGCGGGGATCAAAGTGTGTGGGGGCGGCAGTATTAAGAATAGCAAGGTCGAATTCTCTAAGGAAAAGGTCGAGGGAGCGGCCTCGAGAGGTGATCACAGAATCCCCCCAAAGGGTGTGGCGACAATTGAAGTCGCCAACCACAAGGAGGGGGGAAGGGAGATTAGAGAAAAGGGAGCGGAGGGCATCGAGATCGAGAGGCTGAGAAGGAGAAAGGTAAAGGGAAACGAGAGACACCCAACGACGGAGGTAGATACGAAGGACTGTACAGGGAAGTGTAGTAGGGATAGGAAGAGGGGTAGAGGCAACAGACTGGTGAAGAAGGATAGCAGAAGAAGAGATAGAGTGCGGGGAGGAAAAAAAGCGGTACTGAGGAATAGGGGTGGGCGGGCTAGTAAGGAACGTTTCCTGAAGGCAGAGGACCATGGGGGCATAAGAGGAAATGAGTTGGCGAAGGTCCTGTCGATGGGCACGAAAACCACGAATATTCCACTGAAGAACAAACATGATCAGTAGGGAATAAGACTCGGAATGGTGGAAGGTGAGAGAGGAGCATTCACAGGGGGTAAAGAACCGGGGTCCATATCCATAAGAAGTGATGGAGAAGGAAGGGGGTCAGGGGGGGTGGATGAGGTAGGGGGAGAGGGAGGAGATTGAGAGAGGAGATCGGTATGGGAGTAGCCAGGTGGTAGGGGAAGAGAGAGGAGAGATCGGGTAGAAGAACAGGTGGGGTAGGACGAAGAGGGGAGGGGAGAGTAAAGCGGGGAAGGGGGAGAGGACGGAGCGCCGGGGGCAGAGGGGACCTGTAGGAGGGGTCGGGAAGGGGAGACAGCAGAGGATGAAGGTGGAGGAGGGGGAGTCGGGGTAGGAGGGAGGTGCTTGGGAGGTGGGTGAACAGAAGCCACGACCTGGATAGGAGGGGCCGGGGGAGGAGATAAGGAGGTAGGGGGAGAGGACAAGGGAGCCGTGTTCTTTATGAACGCGGCGATGGCATCGAGGGTATCACCCTCGGAAGGAGCGGGTGAGGGAGGTGCAGGGCGAGTCCTTTTAGAGAGGTGGAGAGGGGGCGGAGAGATCAAGGCGGGAGCAGGAGAGGTGGTTGGTGGGGGAGAGGAGACCAAAGCCTGAGAGTGGTGTCGCTTGGTAGAGTGGGAGCGCTGGGGGCGTGGAGAGGGAGGGGCTGGAGTACGGGTGGTGGTGGAGGTAGGGGTATCAGGGTCGAGGACAGCGAAAGAATTAGAGCAGGAGATGGAGGATGGAGGGTGGGAGGGAGAGAAGGAAGAGGAAGGAGGTAGAGGAGAGGGATGGATGGAAGGAGGGATAGAGAAGGGAGGCCGAGGACCGGGGGGGGGGAAGAAGAAGATGTGGTTGGGGTGTGAGGGGCAGAGGCGGAGGCAGCAACATGGCGAGAAGGGGTGAAGCCTAGGCGACGGGCTTTCTGACGGGCCTCACGTAATGTGAGACCATCACGGAAGCGGATATCAGCGACTTCAGCCTCAAACTTGTAAGTTGGGTAGCCGCGGTAGAGAGCATTATGGGGTCCACTACAATTGCAGCAGCGCCGGGTAGTGGTATGACATTGATCGCGGGTGTGAGTAAAGCCACACAAAGGGCAGCGGAGAGCGGAGCGGCAGTGTTTTTCGGGGTGTCCAAAGCACCAACAGTTTCGGCACTAGCGAGGTGGGGGAACATAAGGCCGGACGAGGAGCATGACGTCCCCAACGTAGACATGGGTAGGGAGTTCGTGGCGCTTGAAGGAGATCCGTGCAACATTGGTGGAGTTTTACTGGCGACCTCGGGGGGACAAGGTGTAGCAGCGAACGTTGACAGCGTCATACTCGCTGAGTAGGTCCAGCAGGTCAGTGTGACAGTCTGACCAGACCTTGTCGTCAATAGGGCAGTCTTGTGGGGAGATTGCAACAGTGCCAGTGCATGTGTTGAGACGGTCGGCAGGTGTCGCACAGAAGGGGGTACCGGATGGGGCCAACAAGTTGGCCATGGCTTGAGACTGAGCTTCAGACTCCACACGTACCAGGCGTGAACGGTCAGGTCGGGTTTGAAAGTGGACCTTGCCCACTTGTTCCTGTAAGCAGCGTTGGAAGAGGAGGGTATTCTTAGCGAAGGGGGTGGAGGGGGGAATAGTAAAAAAGCGATCCCAGCGGGCAGGGGCAAAGAAGAGGTCATGGGCAGAGGGGCGAGATGCGCCACGAGAGGAGCCTGTCCGGGGCTGTGTTGTAGTCTTCCTAGAGGAAGAGGGGACATAAGGAGCTAAGGTAGTAATAGCGGAAGATGTAGATGTGACGGGGAGGGAGGCTGGAGGGGTGGTAGGAGTGGAAGAGAGAGTCGGGACAGCGGTAGACACAGGGGAGGGAAGAGAGGTAGTAGAAGGGGCGCTGGAAATAGGGACGGTAGAAGGAGGGGCAGGGGGCAGGTGAGATGAGGAGACTACAGGGGTGCGAATAGAGGCCGTGGTAGTGGTAGAGAAGGATGAGGAACAATGAGGACCGAACCCTGGGGGAGGCGGGGTGGTGGTAGCAGGAGGGAGAAAAGATGTGGGAGGTGGGGCATAGGATGGAGAAGCTGTGGAGGGGGTAGGGGTACAAGGGAGAGTAGGGGGAGTAGAGAGTGGTTTAGTAGTAGGGGTCTGAGGAATGGGCAGAGAAGTCGAGACCAGGTCCATTGGGCAGGCAGAGGTGTCAGGGAGGGGGCGACCAGCAGCAGAGGCCTCGAGGGACTGGTCGGATACCACTCGAGGGGGGGCATAGTGAGTTTTGTTTATCCATATATTGGTATGAATTAATAAAAATGGCATCGGGGGTCACGGGTAAACCGCCCACCGGATCGGCAAAAGGGGCCGAGCGCTGCCGCCGGGGACGGGATACCTTGTCCCCCACAGGACTACCCGGTTTAAAAGGCAGCCCTTGTGGCACCGAAAGTTTGCCCCGCAGCGGCGAACAAAGACCCCAGCCTCGATGCCTACCGGCCCAAGCACCCTCCAGCCAACACATGACGGCCCGCGACGGGCAATCCCCCTGGCGGGCGGCACCGGTGACCCACACCAGCCTACGTTCGGGATCATCTTGTCGGTCCTGACGGACACACAAGCCCCCCCACCACGTCAAGGTAGATCCCATGGGGGGAACTACACAAGTCAGAAAATGATAAATGAGGTGTGAGTAAAAACATTAATATAACAAAGTATAACCTTGGGGATGTAAAATTGAGGGTATATCACTATTTCCTTGGGGGTTTACAACCGAGTTAGTTTCTGTGCTAATCTCAGAACAATAACAAAACGAAGGAACATTCAGTAAGGCCTAGGTGAGATCAACTTGTGGCATCACACGACTTTCCCCTCCAGGTCAAATGTTTTTACTCACAAAACAACAAAAAAAAACTACATCTTGACATATTTACAATTTAAGAACTGGTTTTATGGTTACTAAAGTTATTGTCCACCTTGGTTTTCCATCAAACTAACATTCACTCGACCTTCTCCATCATTCCACTACTTCAGCATTCCTTCTTGGCCAAAAACACTGGCAACATAATATGTGGTTCCTTGGATACCAATTGCCTGGCTACTGCTGTTACTTGGCTGTAGTTCAGATTATTGTAGCGCACACCCCAGCCTACATACTCATGAGAGAAGTATGGATGATCTCGTCAACTGTACAAGATCCCTGATACTCGGTAGCTAATCTGAGCCTTCCTGATCCTTGACTTTCATACAAAACGAACAATAACATAAATTCTCAATCATTCATCTTAATTTTCTCACAACATTTGCATTCCATTCACCCTTCATTCGTTTCCGCAACAAGTGGCCATACAGGAAGCATTTGACAGAACTTAGGCTACGTCTTGATGTCTCCTCCACCTCCTAACACCGGCAGACTGTAACTTAGAGGCCTAATCACACTACTAACAGGTGTGATTCCCTCACCTTAGGATGGCCTACGGCTTTCTGAACTAGTCATCACTGTGTGAACTACACACAACCCTGTGAACTAATCTTCCATATCGTTAGTTCACCACTCCTTCAAGGCTCAAACTAGGCCCGGGGGAAATTAAGGTGGATAGTCTACCGATCTGTCACACCTGGGTCGAATCGCAAACACCAAACCTCCAAGGGGACTTTAACTTAGTACCACTAATTGTCCAAACCGGTTCCTCAACACCTTAAAATTAACACCCACTGTGACATAGTTCTTTCGGGTTGTTTCTGCCCTGTCACTATACCTAGTACTCCTTAATATACATTCGCTGAGGTCCACCACGCAGCCGTGGAGGCATCGGTTCATCATTGTCTACCCCGGCACACAAAACTTCCAGAGGAGCCAGTAACCACTCCTCTTTGTCCACATGTGGCTTTAGTCTTGACTGCCGTGTGAAGATTGAGGATCCGATGTCTCCTATAGAGATTCTGAACTGCCGCGACACGGACTCCAATCCGTTGTCGTGGACCATAGACTGGGGCATTCCGAGGCCTGCGATGTACTGCTCCATTCTCTCCAGAACAGTGTGTGTGTTTTGTTTGTGTTGTAATTTTAGGGTGCCTCTAAGTTGTTGAATCTTTAACTCACTAACCTTACTTAATTTCATTATTGCTAAAAAAAAAAAAAAAAATTCGAACTTTACTAAATAAATACGGCAATGTGGGCAAAGCCTGACACAAATAGGTGCATAATTAAACAAAAATAACATCAACTTGTTTCCACAAAATCAGGATCATTAGTCCATTATGACACCATTTCACTATCTTCCTTTACATCTAACGTTTCCCGAGTTATCCTAACTATAGCGGGATAATCGTTAGGGTACCTTAATCCAGGCTAACTTACTGACTAACTTAATCCAGACTAACTTATTTACTACCTTAATCCAGGCTAACTTAACTTAACCCATCACTACATTATCCTAACCATTTCCATCCTTACCTATACTCCCTTGAATACCAATCCATTGTCGTCATAACTAACCTTATCCATCATTCGTCCTACTTCATTATAGCATGACACAAGAAATTTTTTTTTTTCCATCCTCACTTGCTGTGGTAATTGTTAGGCAGTGCTCAAACACCTTGAATCCCACCGCTTAAGCCATCAGTGTGGTGCCCGGGGGGGGGGGAAATAGTTGATTTTGTTATTATTATTATTGGAAATTTTTATTGATGGTCACTGATGTTAATTATTTCCCTGTCTATAAAAAAAAAGATAAGCTGCCGCCACCCCAAGAAGTTTAATGAGAGCTTGAGGATTCTCAGGAAATTTAATTACTTCCTTAAGGGAAGTTAAGATACTCGAAAGAATGGTAATTATGACTAGGGAGATATAGGTGACCAACGGGTAGTATTAACTGAACAATTTATCTGGTTGGTAGAGTGAACTGAGTTTTGCTAAGGCACATAGGAACGTGGATCTGTTTCATATCCTTTTTCAAGTCGTGTTGAGCACTTACCTACACTTACCTTACCACATTATAGGAGGAGATATTACAAAACGAGGCCAATTCTTTTGATAAATCAATGGTATTTATTCACCTTACAATTTGGATGATACTGGCTGGGCATTGAATTTACACCGAAAAAAATAACTAAGGCATCAGAAAACTTAGCTGCTCACAACAGAGAAATAAAAATAAAAGTATACACTGAGTTGGCTTTTCTCTATCTCATTCCGAGACATCACCTCTCTCCACTTACAAAAATTTATACCCTTGACTCCCTTACCTAACTAATTCACCCTATAAATGTTATAATTTAGTAACTGGGCCTGAAAGTAGTTGAGTAACCTTCTCTCAGTGAAGAACCTTCAGTCCTCCGTATTTTCCTAAACTAGGATGAGATCAGTAATTCCTTGCTACACTAATTGGCTCAAAATTACATATTGAAATCCTTCCTCTCCCCAACACCGAGGATTAACACGAGATTCTTACACCTGAGCACACTGGCTGGGTCTATCAGACCGTCCTACGTGACACATGGTTTATCCTTTTGACTAAAGAACAACACTGAGATTGGCTTTGGCTTTATAGCCATAAATTTCACTAAAAGAAAAAGAAAAGACAAGAAATAGGGGATGTGTGTAAGGTGTGGTGGAGGCACTCCATATTTCCCTGTAAACGGGGCGCGGGTTGAGTAGCGTCTCGATAATTCACTTTCCACAACTCAGAAGTTAGTACATAGTCACTATAACATGAAAATTACAATGAAAAAGATATATGGTACACAATGGAATATTATTATGGGGGAAAAGGGGGCCATGTGGTTCAGGTTTACTTGTCCTTCCTTAAAAGGGAAGGAAATTACGATCATCCACTTATAATGGATCTCAAAAGAGGTTTACATGAATTTCCAGGATAATAGGGGAGGCTATGTGCTATATAAGAATGTTGAGAGGCACTGGATTTCACAAATATTGAGAAATTTACGTGAACATCTTTCACTAACCTGTAAACGGGGCGCGGGTTGAATAGCGTCTGACGCTATCACCGGGAAAAAAGACGGGAATGGGAAGGGGGGAAAGGGGGTTTTCGAGAATATTCCACCTTTGATCTTTTTACTGAGTGATTATTGAGAAATGAAATTATTATTAACTTATACAAAATTAATTTTGATGTGGAACAAGTATCATCTTGAAACCTAATAAATGGGATTTCTGGATTAATATATATGGGGGCGATTCGATTACGTGCATTCTGTCACGTAGACAAGCGGGAACATGAGTATTGCACAACATGATGAAATATCACGTGTTTCTTAATAAAGTGTTGTGAGAAGATAGCTAAGTAAGTTAATTATATTAGACTATTGTAGGGTATTCAGGTAAACACAGGGGCCTTCTTAGTGTAGTTTACTGAATAGTAGGTTACAATACGTCCGTCTAGTCAGGCACCTTCCCAGGAACTGCCGTATGCTTAATAGAACTTCCCGCGGTTTCATCAGATGCCAAAGATCGCTATCCTACAACTCCCCCACCCTTTAAAAAAACACTGGCTGACGTATCCGTGACAGTGTTTTTTGTCGTAACAGGCATACTGAGACATGTAAAATAAGAAACAGATATGGTTCCATACATGGGAATGTCAACAACGGCACATCCTTGACATGATAACATAACATAATAAAACGTAATAATGACATGACATTGATGGTTCATATTATGGACACCTTACACTACATAGTCTGCCAGCCACCCCGGGGCCCGCCTAGTACGACTGCCTCCACCAGCCAGCTGTGGCGCCGAGGATGTTGGTGACGGTGTGAGTGGCGCGGTCGCGTCCAGCAATGGGTCCTCCTCTGTGCTGACAGCTGGAGATGCTGGCCTCAGATGTTCCCGTGTTCTGAGAGAGATGCGTCCACTACCATCTAGCTTGATAAGGTACTGCCTGTATCCTTTAGCTTCTATTACCACTCCTGCCCTGTTCCACTTTTTACTGTGTTGCTGGTCTTGAACGAGCACTCTGTCGCCGGGAGCGAGAGGCGCGCGAGAGCACCTGCTGTCACGCATCGCCAGCACTGTGTCGTGATGATCGGCCATCTGACGTTCTCGCTGCCGCAGTGTCCTTCCCCAAAACTTGTCCACCTCAAGCTTGCGCCTGACCGCCGGCACTCCATCCCGTAGCTGCCGGCCTGTTGCCATCTGAACAGGTGATTTGTCAATGTCCCTCAGAGGCGTGTTTAGGTACCGGAGGAGGGCGAGCGAGGTCTTATCGTTGTCGAGGTTCCCATCTGTTCCGACGTTGCCACGTAGTATCCTCTTCGCTGACTTCACCGCCGCCTCCGCCCTGCCATTTGACTGCGGGAAATGAGCCGAGGACACCCTCACACTTACCCCCCCATTTCTTGAGGAAAATTTTCATCTCCTCGCTCCCCAGGTTGGTGCCGCCATCCATAGAAAGCTGCTCAGGGGCACCCCACCTGGTGAAGTGGTGACGCAACACATCCTTGATTTCACCTGAAGTCGTGCCCCCAGGTAGGTGCGTGATCTCCAATCACCCAGTGAGCCTATCAGCATAGACGATGTAATCCTGCCCCTCTAGCTGAAACAAGTCCATTACAGTCTGCTGAAAGGGGTAGGCGGGGGGCGGGGTGAGGAGGAGAGGCTCGGGAGGCTGCGAGGGGGCGTGTGTTTTGCAGGCGTCGCAGCTGGCGCGGTGGTGTCGTAGATCACCCTCAATGCCTGGCCAGTACACCGCTTGCCGTGCCCTCCTGAGCATAGAGTCGATCCCTTGGTGACCTGCATGGAGGTGGGCTGTCACTTGCTTGCGTAGGTGTTCTGGGATTACCAGCCGTGGGTGGTTTTGGTCAAATGCATACGTCACCAGACCTCGCGACACACCCAGCCTCTCTCTGATGCCATAGAAAGGGCGCAGGCATGCCAATTCCTGGGACCTTTGCGGGTGCTAGTGACCAGCCAACACTCTGGCCACTAGTAGCTGGTACACAGGGTCATCCCGCGATGCTTGAAGTACCATGTCCTCGTCGAGGGTGAGGCTTTCCTGAATGTCCAGAGCTGCGACCGTGGCGACAGCCATAGCCACTGACAGCTCCTCGTCCTGTTCCTCATCCAGCACGCTAGGAGGTGACTTCATGGACAGGTACCTGGATAAAAAGTCGGCAGCACAATTCTTCTTCCCTGGCAGGTAGCAAATGGTGAACTTGAATTGTAGTGTCCGCTCTTTCAACCTAAACAGCCGCGGGTTTGCTATATCCGTGAGGGCTTTGTCACCTAATAGGCCCACCAGAGGACGGTGATCGGTCACGAGGAGGAGGTTAGGGCAGTCTAATAGGAAGAGCCGCGCCTTGTGGAGGCAATACGCCACAGCCAGCGCTTCACCTTCGATGGGCGCGTATCCTCGCTCAGCCGGAGTCAGGTGACGGCTTCCACATAGAGCCAGGCGCCAACCTCCCTTACAGCAGAGCAGAGCCTCGGGGGACACGCAGGAGCAGTACTGCTGCAGAATGACGAACCCGACGCCTTCTTTGCTCCAGTCGGTGATGGCAGCCGTGGGCCTGGTACGGTCGTAGAAGGCAAGCCCGTTCTTGGCCAACTCGCAGATAGTTTCCTTCGCCTGGCTTAGTTTTTGCTGTAGCTGTTCATCCCAATACACTTTACGCCCCGTGGGCTTCTTCAAGAGGTCCCTGAACGGCTCCATGATTGGGGCAGTGGCCAGGAAGGGCGCCAGCTGATTCACAAAACCAAACAGAGACCTTATTTCGGTGATGGTAGGCTGGCTGGGCATGGTGAAGAGCCTTATAGCTGACAAGCGGTCCTCGGTAGGCTTGTATGCTTCCCACCCGAGGTTGAATCCCACAAACTCCACTTCCCTCTGGCAGAATACAAACTTTTCAGGCTTTAGTGTGATGCCCCTTTTTGCACACAGCTCCAGGAAGTCATAAGTGTGCCAGAATGATTGCTCGACGCCAGCGTCGTACAAGAGCGTGTCGTCCACACTCTTGTGTTTGCGGGGAAAGTCGCTCATAGCATCATCGAACCTTTTGGTGTACGCGTCGGTGGCTGAGCAGTGACCCATTGGCGTGTGGCAGTATTGGTACCGTCCCCACGGCGTGATGAACGTGGTTAAGTGGCGGCTCTCCTCGTCGAGTTCGACCTGATGGAAACCCCAGTGTGCATCCGCCACCGTTTTGAAGGAGTGGGGTGGAGCGTCCGATACCATGTCAAATGGTGTGGGTGTGTGATGGGTCTCCCGCAGGCAGCACGAGTTCAACTTTTGGAAGTCCACGGTTCTTCTTGGTTTTCCAGACTTTTTGGCCACCACCACCATTCTCGCGCACCATTCCGTTGCCACGCCCGCCGGGACGGGGCGGATGACACCCAGCCTGACATCATCATCCAGCTGCTTCTTCACCTCGGCCGCCCAGTGCTTGGGGACCGTAGCTGGTGTGTGGCAGGCGTGTGGTCGCGCGCCCTCCTGTAGATGAATGTGGTGGGGAGCACCGTGCATCACACGCAGTGGGTAGCTCTCGGTGTTGAATGTGGATGAGGAGAAGTACCTCAGTAGCCACTGCTCTAACTGTGGGACGTTCTCTTCTAGTGGCTGTAGAGGCAACGCTGTGGGACGTTCTGGGGCGTCGCCAACAACACCGTCCTTCACTTCTGCGCCGGCAATCAGCGTGGGCGGCTGAGGAAAGTCTTGGTGGACGAGGCCAAGGTCCTTGCAGGTGGCGCACGACAAGTACAGGCGCTCCACATTTTTCACGAAATGCACGTCTTGTACGGTGGTGAGGCCCGGGAGGCTGATGCGACACGTAGCTGCCCCTAGACTAGAGAGTGATATCTTGGCGAGGTCTCGTATGCCAGCCCGACGCTGTAGGAGCGCAGGCTGGAGACCCAACGACGACATGAGGTTGGGGTCGGCAACACACACCTGCGCTCCTGTATCTGCAACTGCAATCACTGCCAGTTCAGTCCCTCCCAGTTGTGGAGTCACGCTCACTTGTAGTAGCGGCTCGGGTGACACTGTGGTGCCGCCCACGGTGACACTGTTAACGGCCATGTCTTGCTTCCTGGATGACCAGCATACCTTCTTCATATGTCCCTTCTTGCCACACAACTTGCAGATGTGGTTTTGTGCTGGGCAGAATGTCTTTCCGTGCTTCTCCCCACAGTAGTTGCAGGGCTTACGGAAGGAAGCAGGTTGGTATTGCACTGGGCCGCGCTGGCGGTAGCTGGCAGCTACCGGCTCCTCCTCTGTGACGTCATCTACTATGACGTCAGCTCCCGCAATTGCAAGTTCCCGCTCAATTTTCCCGCCGAGAGTGGCGTCGCGCCTCGCTGCCTCAAAAGATGCACAGAACTCGCGGAGGCTATCAATATCACTGAAACTGTCGCACTTCCTAAACACTTACCGCCTTAAGCACTGATCACTAAGGCCAACCATCAGCTTCCGTAGTAACATATACTCAGTGAGGTCACCATCACACCTGGGGCACTGAAAACCACAGTCCGCCGTCTCCTGGGCACACCGGATCATGTACACACTGACCAACTCGCCGCTGCCCTGATGCACTCCGAAAAACTCACACCACGACTGTCGCACGAGCTTACCTATGGCATCTAGTGCCTTCCTAGGCGTCAGCGCCTCCCATTGCCTGGTGTCGTATCTCGCACCCAGCGTGCATTGCAGAGAGGGGACACAGAGTAGTCGGATGTGTAGCACTGCCTCCTGATGTGGCCATTTCGCCAGCCTCAGCCAGGATTCCACTGACCGACGCCACGACCTGAAGCCTGCTGATGTCATTTCCATGGCACACTTCTCAGGTGTGGCAGCAGCGGGCAGCTTGCCACTCGACTCTTGGTGTGCGATGGTCAGAGAGGCCATGCCGGCCCGTAGCATCGTCATAGCTTCCTCCATTGAGAGGGTGGGGGGCTGTCTAGTCCTCGCCTGCCGCCTGCCGTTCGATGAGAACCTGGGGTGCCTTGAGGACGCCATCTCACTACGCCATGTAGGGTATTCAGATAAACACAGGGGCCTTCTTGGTGTAGTTTACTGAATAGTAGGTTTCAGTACGTCCGTCTAGTCAGGTAGCTTCCCAGGAACTGCCGTATGCTCAATAGAACTTCCCGCGGTTTCCTCAGATGCCAAAGGTCGCTATCCTACAACTATGGAGTGCAGTTTTACGAGTAAATGAATATTAATGGCTTGAATATATGATTCTAATTTCTTTCCATAGAAAACTGACTTGGGGGGATGACCATACGAAACTTAAATATTTGGGGGCAATTCCAACATAAGATAATTATATCACTACACAAGACAGAAAATTATAAATGAGGTGTGAGTAAAAACATTGATATAACAAAGTATAACCTTGGGGATGTAAAATTGAGGGTATATCACTATTTCCTTGGGGGTTTACAACCGAGTTAGTTTCTGTGCTAATCTCAGAACAATAACAAAACGAAGGAACATTCAGTAAGGCCTAGGTGAGATCAACTTGTGGCATCACACGACTTTCCCCTCCAGGTGAAATGTTTTTACTCACAAACCAACAAAAAAAATTACATCTTGACATATTTACAATTTAAGAACTGGTTTTATGGTTACTAAAGTTATTGTCCACCTTGGTTTTCCATCAAACTAACATTCACTCGACCTTCCCCATCATTCCACTACGTCAGCATTCCTTCTTGGCCAAAAACACTGGCAACATAATATGTGGTTCCATGGAAACCAATTGCCTGGCTATTGCTGTTACTTGGATGTAGTTCAGATTATTGTAGCGCACACCCCAGCCTACATACTCATGAGAGAAGTATGGATGATCTCGTCAACTGTACAAGATCACGGACACTCGGTAGTTAAGTTGAGCCTTCCTGACCCTTGACTTTCATACAAAACAAACAATAACATAAATTCTCAGTCATTCATCCTCATTTTTTCACAACACTTGCATTCCATTCACCCTTCATTCGTTTCCGCAGCAAGTGGTCGTACAGGAAGCATTTGACAGATCTTAGGCTACGTCCTGATGTCTCCTCCACCTCCTAACACCGGCAGACTGTAACTTAGAGGCCTAATCACACTACTACCAGGTGTGATTCCTTCACCTTAAGGTGGCCTACAGCTTTCTGAACTAGTCATCACTGTGTGAACTACACACAACCCTGTGAACTAATCTTCCATATCATTAGTTCACCACTCCTTCAGGGCTCAAACTAGGCCCGGGGGAAATTAAGGTGGATAGTCTACCGACCTGTCACACCTGGGTCGAATCGCAAACACCAAACCTCCAAGGGGACTTTAACTTAGTATCACTAATTGTCCAAACCGGTTCCTCAACACCTTAAAATTAACATCCACTGTGACATAGTTCTTTGGGGTTGTTTCTGCCCTGTCACTGTACCTAGCACTCCTCAATATACCTTCGCTGAGGTCCACCACGCAGCCGTGGAAGCATCGGTTCATCATTGTCTTCCCCGGCACACAAAACTTCCAGAGGAGCCAGTAACCACTCCTCTTTGTCCACATGTGGCTTTAGTCTTGACTGCCGTGTGAAGATTGAGGATCCGATGTCTCCTGTAAAGATCCTGAACTGCCGCGACACAGACTCCAATCCGTTGTCGTGGACCATAGACTGGGGCATTCCGAGGCCTGCGATGTACTGCTCCATTCTCTCCAGAACAGTTTGTGTGTTTTGTTTGTGTTGTAATTTTAGGGTGCCTCTAAGTTGTTGAATCTTTAACTCACTAACCTTACTTAATTTCATTATTGCTAAAAAAAAAAAAAACTCGAACTTTACTAAATAAATACGGCATTGTGGGCAAAACCTGACACAAATAGGTGCATAATTAAACAAAAATAACATCAACTTGTTTCCACAAAATCAGGATAATTAATCCATTATGACATCATTTCACTATCTTCCTTTACATCTAACGTTTCCCGAGTTATCCTAACTATAGCGGGATAATCGTTAGGGTATCTTAATCCAGGCTAACTTACTCACTAACTTAATCCAGACTAACTTATTTACTATCTTAATCCAGGCTAACTTAACCTAACCCATCACTATGTGATGCCACAAGTTGATCTCACCTAGGCCCTACTGAATGTGCCTTCGTTTTGTTATTGTTCTGAGATTAACATGTATTCCCAAAGTGATACTTCGTTATATAAATGTTTTTACTCACATATCATTTATAATTTTTGTATTGTATATTGATATTATTGTTTTATATTGGAATTGCCCCAAAATCTTCAAGTTTTGTACAGTCATCCCCTTCAAGTCAGTTTTCTATGGAAAGAAATTAGACTCATATTATATTCAAACCATTAATATTCATTAACTCGTAAAACTGCACTTCATAGCCTAATATAATTAACCTACTTAGCTATCTTCTCACAACGCTTTATTAAGAAATACGTGATATTGCATCATGTGGTGCAACACTCATGTTACCGCCTGTCTACGTGATAAAAGTCACGTAAGCAAATCGCCCCCATATATTAATCCAGAAACCAGATTCAATAGATCTCAAGATGATACTTGTTCCGCGTCAAAATTAATTTACTATAAGCTGATAATAAATTTAGTTCTCAATAATCACTCAGTAAAAAGATCAAAGGAGGAATATTCTCGAAAACCCCCCCTCCCCCCTCCCCATTCCCGCCTTTTCCGGTGATAGCGTCCCTCAGACACGACTTACACCACGTTCCGCTTACAAGAAATATGGAGTGCCTCCGCGACACCATGTGTCACGTAGGACGGTCTGATAGACCCAGCCAATATACTCAGGAGTAGGAATCTCATGATAATCCTCAGTGTTGTTAAGAGGAAGTATCGCAATGTGTAATTCTGAAGCCAATTTGTGTAACAAGGAATTAATGTTTTCACCCTAGTTCAGGAAAATTCCCTGAGAAAAGGTTAAGTAACTATTCTCAGGCCCAGTTACTAAATTTATAACATTTATTGGGTGAATTATTCAGAGAAGGGAGTCAAGGGTATAAACTTGTAATAAATGGGAAGAGTTGATATCTCAGGATGAGATAAGGTAATACCAACTCTGTGCATATATTTTTCTTATGGTGTTTATCTCTGTTATGAGCAATTAAGTCTTCTGATACTTTAATTATGCTATGGTGTAAAAATTCAATGTCCAGCCTGTGATATCCAAAGTATACAGTAAATAAATAACTCCAGTTAAATCCAAAGTAGTGATTTCGTTGTATAATAACCCCTCCGATGATGTGGTAAGGTAAGTGTACGAAAGTGCTCAACACTATTGAAAAGGATATGAAACAGATCCACGTACTCATGTGCCTTAGTAAAACTAAGTCCACTCTACCAGCTAGATAAATTGTTAAGTTAATTCCCCTTTTGGTCACCTATATTTCCCTAGTCATAATTATTTTCTCTTTTGAGTATATTAACTTCCCTTAAGGAAGTAATTAAATTCCCTGAGAATCCTCTAGTTCTCATTAAACTTCTAGGGGTGGTGGCAGCTTTTCTTTCTGTTTATATACAGGGAAAAAGACAACATCAGTGACCATTAATAAATCTTATTGTTAACCAAAGTAAATAATTTGATAATTGCCATAATAGTTCCCCATTTAAAAGTTAAACAAATGTCATGGCACCACACTGGTGGTCCTTCAGCAGTGAAAGTGAAATAAAATTATATAAGAAAGTTTAAAGGGTTTAGAGTAACAAATTGAATAACGTCTCCCCCCCCCCCTCCCAGGGCACCACACTGGTGGCTTAAGCGGTGGGATTCAAACTGTTTTGAGCACTACCTAACAATTACCACAGCAAGTGAGGATGGAAAAAGTTTCTTGTCATGCGATAATCAAGTAAGAGAAATGATAAATAAGGATAATTGTACTCATGGTCCTACGTGGTTAGCTATGGTGACAGTGGGTTGGTATTCATGGGAGTATGGATAAAGATGGAAATGGTTAGGATAATGTAGTGATGGGTTAGGTTAAGTTAGTCTGGATTAAGGTAGCAAATAAGTTAGTCTGGATTAAGTTAGTCAGTAAGTTAGCCTGGATTAAGGTACCCTAACGATTATCTCGCTATAGTTAAGATAACTCGGGAAACGTTAGATGTAAAGGAAGATAATGAAATGGTGTCATAATGGATTAATGATCCTGATTTTGTGGAAACAAGTTGATGTTATTTTTGTTTAATTATGCACCTATTTGTGTCAGGTTTTGCCCACATTGCCGTATTTATTTAGTAAAGTTCGATTTTATTTTTTCTTAGTAGTGTCATGAAGTGACTTAATACATTAATGGAGTCATGGTTATTTTGTGTGTATGCAAGCGATTTTGATGTGTGATGTGTGGAGCAGGGGTTGAGTGAGGTGGAGGGGGGGAAGCGGCTTAAGAGAAAGTGACCGCGGATGTGACCTTTTTCGACCTTTCGCGGCCTGAAACCACCGCATGTAGAAAAAAAGGTGTTGCGTAGCATGGTCACATATTTTTTGTTAATTTGTTTATGTTAAGCTTAGTTTTATAAATATACTGTTAAATTGTTTTGTAATAGTGGAAGAAGAAGATGTGGAGGTGGTAAGTGCAATAAAAACTCTCGTGGGTCTTTTGTGGCGCATTGGAGAGTTGGGAAACTATATACTTCCATTATAATGTTTTATATTGGGAACTGCTATTTAAATTTAAGGTCATTATATTTTTATTGTAATTTTAAGGATAGTTTATATAGCGTTACAACCCGTTCTACACTTTTTAGCTCTGACATTGTTGTTAAAAGAGCGAGCGTGTTGTAATTTCGGCTATATATTTGTATTTTCATCTGCTATGTTTTGATGTAAATATAATGTTAAGTTAGATAAGTTAAAGAGTAGTTTCCTTTGTATAGTGTTTATTTCACGCCACGGGGCCTGGGTAAGCGTGGCGTGGGTCGCGGCCCCCTATATAAGGCAGGGTGACCCAGCGCCGACTCAGTCTAGTTCAGGTCACCGCGCAGAGGGTACAGGTTGTGTCGGAGCGGTGTCGGAGGTATGGCGTGAGTATTGTGCGTTTTAATTGGAGATTGAGAGTGAAGCCTGTGTTGTGTGTTTTTACTTTTTACTTTTCTTCTTACGTTACTGGGTTTTTGATGTGGGTATTTGTTTGGGTTTGCTTCGCGCATTTTTTTACCCATCATCTATTTTTCTTCCCTTGTTTGAGTGGGGGATTGTTTTAGTAACGTAAGGGAGTGAATTAAGTTTGGGTATTTGAGTGTTTTTACTCTGGCTCGTCTCTCTCTCTCCAATTATAATATTTATTTCTTTGTGTGTGTTTGTTTTTGTGTTTGGTTTTTGTGTTGGGTTTTTGTGTTTGTGTTTGTGTTGGTGTTTATATTTCCCGACCTGTGCCTCAATCAATTAACTTAGGTGTTTGGTGTTTATGTGTTTGGTGTTTATTTGTTTGGTGTTTATTTGTTTGGTGTTTGTGTGAGGTGAGTGGTTTATTGTAGAATACTCGTGATCTTGTGTATTTTTGTATTTGTTTCTCTTTTAATTAATTACTTTCAATGTAATTAACTACCCTTCTGGTAGACAGATCATCTTTTGAATTAAATTTCCGTTGTGTATATAAATATTAACTTGTAAATAAATCTAGTGTAGTTTGTTTACTTGTTTTTTTTTTTTAACTTTATTTCTGAAATCCCCCTTTTGAACCTGGTAATTAAGTTTCCTCCTCGTTCATTTTAAATTCATTTGCCTTTAAAGTGTAACGTCAAGAACGAGAGGAGAAGGAAAAGTTTGTTGTTGGAGTGGGGGCATGACAGTGGCGACCTCGCCAGGATCACGAGTGACTACATAAGCCATTATTTTTGTGTTTATCGCGGTCTTTCGGCATCATGCGTATCGTGACTGACGAAGACGCGGCGAGTTTTGTGGGTAACCAGCCAACGCCCGAAGAGGTAGGCGGATTAACAGTACCTGAGTTACGGTTAATCGCTACCCATTTAGGGGCTACAGACTATCACCAACTGTTGAAAGCAGACCTTGTTAGCTTGGTGCTTCAACAGATCAGTTTGGTTGGGGTCGAGAGTGAATCTCTCCACTCGGCTACTGAAGGTGATAGGATGGGCGAGGGGCTCAGGGAGCACCAGGTTGACCCAGAGATTAGACGACTGGAGCTACAGTTGAGGCTTGCCGAAACTCAGGTGCGCTTAGCTGAGTTAAGGGCAGCTGGGAACAACGGCTCCAGTGTTCCTATGTTTGATTTGGGGAAGGCCATTAGGCTTATACCCACGTTTACTGAAGGAAGTGTAGACACCTTCTTCAGTAGTTTTGAGAGGCTTGCCATTCGTCTCTCATGGCCCAGAGATCAGTGGACCTTGCTCTTGCAGCAAAGTTTCAAGGGCAAGGCACTGAAAGCGTATATGGCGCTGAGTGATACGGACGCTTGCTCCTATGAAAAGGTTAAAAAGCAGGTCCTTCAGGTTTATTCTCTGGTGCCTGAGGCTTATAGGCAGAAGTTTAGGGCTCTGAGAAAGAACCCTGAACAAAGCCATTTGGAGTTGGCTAGGGCGAAGCGTGAGGCTTTTGTGAGTTGATGCCGGTCGAAGAACGCAGAGTCCTATGACCAGCTAGTAGAGTTAGTTTTGATTAAGGCATTTGTACAGGTCGTGGACAGGGACGTAGCATCTCACTTGGCTCAGAGAAACATCACCACGGCAGAGGAAGCTGCTACCATAGCAGACAACTATGCCTTAGCCAAGAAAGACAGCTACATGTCTGGTTCCCGTCCAGGTGGTGGGGGATCCAGCTTCCCCCAACATAAAGGGAAGGGAGCGCACCAGCGCCCTCTTGACCCTCCCCCTCAAGGCAAGGGTATTTCGAAGCCCGCGCCGCCAGGTTGGCAGAGGGAAGTATTTAATTGTTCGTTCTGTGGGAAGACCGGACATAAGGCAGACTATTGCTGGCGCAGGCTCCAGCCTAAGGAGCCGGCGAAGGCAGTGTTGGCCACTCAAAAGTCCCCGGAGGTGGAGACAATGACAGTGGGTTGTGTGCTCCCTACTCCAGGAGAGGGAGGACACTTCACTACTACTGGAGACAAGGCGATCCAGCCGGACGCTGGATATAAGGCTTTTGTTTCGAGGGGGTCTGTAACCGGTGGCGGGGTAACTCGCCCCGTGAATATTCTTAGGGACTCGGGAGCGTTACAGACCTTGCTAAGGGCAGGGGTGACTACTGGAGAGGAGACAGGAGAATAGGTAATCTTGTCTTCCATTGGGGGCCGTAATTCGGCACCTTTGGTCAGGATCTTTTTAGATTCTGACTGTTTTAAGGGTGAGGCTCCAGTTGCTGTTTTGCCTGTATTGCCAGTCCAAGGTGTGGACATAATTTTAGGCAATGATTTGGCCGGAGAAAAAATGGGAGGAACCCATCCTCTGGTCCTGCAGGAAGAGCCTAGTGCCGCTGCAGATTTAAAGCAACTGGAAGCCAATATGCCCCAAGTTTTCCCTTTTTGTGCCGTGACTCGCAGTATGAGTACCAAAGCCCAAACTCCAGAGTCCCCAGTTCCCCAGAGTTCTACCCAAGGTAACGAGGTCGGGGACTTCAATATTTCATCCCTGTTTGCCGAGCCTCTTTCGGCCGGTCCTTGTTTGTCTTCAGGTAATGTGCGCCAGGATAGGGAGGCCTTGATCACCGCGCAGAGGGAGGACGAGGGTTTGACGACCATGATGGAGCAGGCGCTGACGCAGCAGAGGGATGTCGCGCCGACTATCATGTACTTCCTTAAAGAGGGGGTACTGTTTAGGAGGTGGCTGCCGCCCACCTTCCAGAAGGAGGATGCCGCGTGGGCCTCAGTGGAGCAACTGGTGGTGCCGGTCCAGTACCGTCAGGCCCTGCTGGAGGTGGCCCATGATGGACGTTTTGCCGGACATTTGGGGGTCAGGAAGACGCTCGGGAAGTTAACCCGTTTGTACTTCTGGCCAGGGATTCGGGCAGAGGTGGCCAGGCATTGCAAGGAGTGTCTGATCTGCCAACGCATGGGGAAGCCGAACCAGAAAATCAAACCGGTTCCTCTGGTCAAGGTTCCTCATCTGCCGGAACCCTTCACTACCATCCAAGTGGACGTCGTTGGCCCACTAGAGAAAACCAAGAGAGGGAATGAGTATCTCCTCACCATGGTTGACGCAGCCTCGAGGTATGTTAACGCTGTACCTCTTAGAAGGATTACAGCGGAGGCAATTTGTAGAAATTTAACAATGTTTTTCTCTTTTTTCGGAGTCCCATGTAAGGTGCAGACAGATGGTGCCAGTTATTTTTGTGGTAGGATTTTTGACAACTTTTGTAACTCTCTAGGAATTAAGCACTCCGTGAGCAGTCCTTACCACCCCCAGACTCAAGGTGTGGTGGAGCGTAGCCACCAAACTCTGAAAAGCATCCTGCACAAGTTTGCCCTTCAGTTTGATACTGACTGGGATGACAATCTTCCCTATGTCTTGTTTGTCTTGAGAGACTCCCCTTCAGAGAGTACTGGTTTCAGTCCTTTCGAATTAATATTTGCCCACCAGGTGAGAGGTCCTCTGACCCATATTAAGGAGTCGTTGTTGGGAGCAGACCAGAGAGAGTTCAGCTTGTTGGAGTGGATAGGAGGGGTTAGGCACAATCTTTTACGTTGTTGGCAGTTGGCAGCCGAACATCTTGATGAGAGTCAAACCCGTGCTAAGCATTGGTTTGACAAGGGAAAGAGAGCAGTGCAACGGGAATTTTCTCCAGGCGACAGAGTCTTAGTACTCCTGCCGCATCGGGGGGATCCTTTTGAAACCAAGTTTCAGGGACCGTTCGAGGTGTTGAAGAAGGTGAGTGATACCAACTATGTGGTGTCCACCCCAGGTCGTCGTCGCCAGCAGCGTTTATGTCATGTAAACATGCTTAAGGGCTTTGTCGACTCTTCCTCGGGAGGCCTATCTGGCACTCCCGTTTGCCTCTCAGGTCCTTGCATACCTGTTGAGGAAGAGGAGGAGGAAACGGCCGTGGCCAGTACCTTGTCGACGTCCTCAGTAGGGGCGTGGCAGGAGAATGGGGCTGCGAGAGCCGCCTTGCAAGAGGAGCTAGACCATTTGACAGCGGAGCAGCGCTCAAGTGTGCTCGCTGTTTTGGACCAGTTCCCTGAGGTCTTTAAGGACAGCCCTGGGCGGACTACGAAAGTAGTCCATGACATAGACGTTGATGGAGCGAAGCCTGTTAAGCAGTCACCTTACCGAGTACACCCTCGACAGGTTCCGTTTATTCAAAAGGAGATTGACGCCATGTTGCATATGGGTCTTATACGCCCTGTTGTGCTGTTACCCGTGTCTGAACCAGCTGAACAGTTTTTTCTTTTGGCAATGCTCTCCACAACGCTAGTTTTGTTTTGTTCCTTCAGAACTTTAATAGTCCATTTTTTTTGCACGTTAAGTCTCCAGCTAAAGAAAATGTGCGGTATCTTTCTCCCCCACCCATTTTCTTTTTTTTTTGGTAGGGAGGACTGTCACGAAGTGACTTAATACATTAATGGAGTCATGGTTATTTTGTGTGTATGCCAGCGATTTTGATGTGTGATGTGTGGAGCAGGGGTTGAGTGAGGTGGAGGGGGGGAAGCGGCTTAAGAGAAAGTGACCGCGGATGTGACCTTTTTCGACCTTTCGCGGCCTGAAACCACCGCTTGTAGAAAAAAAAGGTGTTGCGTAGCATGGTCACATATTTTTTGTTAATTTTGTTATGTTAAGCTTAGTTTTATAAATATACTGTTAAATTGTTTTGTAATAGTGGAAGAAGAAGATGTGGAGGTGGTAAATGCAATAAAAACTCTCGTGGGTCTTTTGTGGCGCATTGGAGAGTTGGAAAACTATATACTTCCATTATTATGTTTTATATTGGGAACTGCTATTTTAATTTAAGGTCATTATATTTTTATTGTAATTTTAAGGATAGTTTATATAGCGTTACAACCCGTTCTACACTTTTTAGCTCTAGCATTGTTGTTAAAAGAGCGAGCGTGTTGTAATTTCGGCTATATATTTGTATTTTCATCTGCTATGTTTTAATGTAAATATAATGTTAAGTTAGATAAGTTAAAGAGTAGTTTCCTTTGTATAGTGTTTATTTCACACCACGGGGCCTGGGTAAGCGTGGCGTGGGTCGCGGCCCCCTATATAAGGCAGGGTGACTCAGCGCCGACTCAGTCTAGTTCAGGTCACCGCGCAGAGGGTACAGGTTGTGTCGGAGCGATGTCGGAGGTATGGCGTGCGTATTGTGCGTTTTAATTGGAGATTGAGAGTGAAGCCTGTGTTGTGTGTTTTTACTTTTTACTTTTCTTCTTACGTTACTGGGTTTTTGATGTGGGTATTTGTTTGGGTTTGCTTCGCGCATTATTTTACCCATCATCTATTTTTCTTCCCTTGTTTGAGTGGGGGATTGTTTTAGTAACGTAAGGGAGTGAATTAAGTTTGGGTATTTGAGTGCTTTTACTCTGGCTCGCCTCTCTCTCTCCAATTATAATATTTATTTCTTTGTGTGTGTTTGTTTTTGTGTTTAGTTTTTGTGTTGGGTTTTTGTGTTTGTGTTTGTGTTTGTGTTTATATTTCCCGATCTGTGCCTCAATCAATTAACTTAGGTGTTTGGTGTTTATTTATTTGGTGTTAATTTGTTTGGTGTTTGTGTGAGGTGAGTGGTTTATTGTAGAATACTCGTGATCTTGTGTATTTTTGTATTTGTTTCTCTTTTAATTAATTACTTTCAATGTAATTAACTACCCTTCTGGTAGACAGATCATCTTTTGAATTAAATTTCCGTTGTGTATATAAATATTAACTTGTAAATAAATCTAGTGTAGTTTGTTTACTTGTTTTTTTTTTTAACTTTATTTCTGAAATCCCCCTTTTGAACCTGGTAATTAAGTTTCCTCCTCGTTCATTTTAATTTCATTTGCCTTTAAAGTGTAACGTCAAGAACGAGAGGAGAAGGAAAAGTTTGTTGTTGGAGTGGGGGCATGACAGTAGTAATGAAATTAAGTAAGATTAGTGAGTTAAAGATTCAACAACTTAGAGGCACCCTAAAATTTCAACACAAACAAAACACACACACTGTTCTGGAGAGAATGGAGCAGTACATCGCAGGCCTCGGAATGCCCCAGTCTATGGTCCACGACAACGGATTGGAGTCTGTGTCGCGGCAGTTCAGGATCTCTACAGGAGACATCGGATCCTCAATCTTCACACGGCAGTCAAGACTAAAGCCACATGTGGACAAAGAGGAGTGGTTACTGGCTCCTGTGGAAGTTTTGTGTGCCGGGGAAGACAATGATGAACCGATGCCTCCACGGCTGCGTGGTGGACCTCAGCGATGTATTGAGGAGTGTGGACACAGTGACAGGGCAGAAAAAGACCCCAAAGAATTATGTCACAATGGGTGTTAATTTTAAGGTGTACAGGAACAGGTTTGGACAAATATTGATACTGAGTTACAGTTCCCTTGGAGGTTTGTTGTTTGTGATTCGACCCAGGTGTGACAGGTCAGTAGACTATCCACCTTAATTCCCCCGGGCCTTGTTTGAGCCCTGAAGGAGTGGTGAACTATTGAGGTAGAAGATAAGTTCACAGGATTGTGTGTAGTTCACACAATGTACTAGTTCAGAAAGCCGTAGGCCACTTTAACGTGAGGGAATCACACCTGGTAGTAGTGTGATTAGGCCTCTGAGCTACAGTCTGCCGGTGTTAGGAGGTGGAGGAGACATCAGGACGTAGCCTAAGCTCTGTCAAATGCTTCCTGTATGACCACTTGCTGCGGAAACGAATGAAGGGTGACTGAATGGAAATGTTGTGAGAAAATGAAGATGAGTGACTGAGAATTTATGTTATTGTTTGTTTTGTATGAAAGTCAAGGGTCAGGAAGGCTCAACTTAGCTACCGAGTGTCCGGGATCTTGTACAGTTGACGAGATCATACATACTTCTCTCATGAGTATGTGGACTGGGGTGTGCCCTACAATGATCTGAACTACAGCCATGTAGCAGCAGTAGCCAGGCAATTGGTTTCTAAGGAACCACATATTACGTTGCCAGTGTTTTGGCCAAGAAGGAATGCTGAAGTAGTGGAATGATGGGGAAGGTCGAGTGAATGTTAGTTTGATGGAAAACCAAGGTGAATCATAACTTTAGTAACCATAAAACCAGTTCCTAAATTGTAAACATGTCAAGATATAATTTTTTTTTGGTTTGTGAGTAAAAACATTTCACCTGGAGGGGAAAGTCGTGTGATGCCACAAGTAGATCTCATCTAGGACTTACTGAATGTGTCTTCGTTTTGTTATTGTTCTGAGATTAACCTGTATTCCCAAGGTGATACTTCGTTATATAAATGTTTTTACTCACATATCATTTATAATTTTTGTATTGTATATTGATATTATTGTTTTATATTGGAATTGCCCCCAAATCTTTAAGTTTTGTACAGTCATCCCCCTCAAGTCAGTTTTCTATGGAAAGAAATTAGACTCATATTATATTCAAACCATTAATATTCATTAACTCGTAAAACTGCACTTCATAGCCTAATATAATTAACCTACTTAGCTATCTTCTCACAACGCTATATTAAGAAATACGTGATATTGCATCATGTGGTGCAACAGTCATGTTCCCGCTTGTCTACGTGATAAAAGTCACGTAAGCAAATCGCCCCCATATATTAATCCAGAAATCAGATTCAATAGATCTCAAGATGATACTTGTTCCGCGTCAAAATTAATTTCCTATAAGCTGATAATAATTTTAGTTCTCAATAATCACGCAGTAAAAAGATCAAAGGAGGAATATTCTCGAAAACCCCATATATATAT